>JANHZU010004035.1:184751-197665 GCA_032468055.1 Acrochordus granulatus | reverse complement strand
CCAGCTCAGCATTTCGCATGATGTACTCTGCATATAAGTTAAATAAGCAGGGTGACAATATACAGCCTTGCCGTACTTCTTTCCCAATTTTGAACCAATCCATTGTTCCATGTCTGGTTCTTTTGCTTCTTGATCTGTATATAGATTTCTCAGGAGACAAGTAAGGTGGTCTGGTACTCCCATCTCTTTTCAAATTTGCTACATCTGATTGTGATCCACACAATCAAAGACTTTAGCATCGTCAATGAAGCAGAAACAGGAGTTTTTCTAGATTTCCCTCGCTTTTTCTATGATCCAGCAAATGTTGTCAATTTGATCTCTAATTCCTCTGCCTTTTTGAAATCCACCATGTATATCTGGTAGTTTTTGGTTTACATGCTGCTGAAGCCTAGCTTGTAGTATTTTGAGCATATCCTTGCTAGTGTGTAAAATGAGCACAATTGTACAGTAGTTTGAACACTCTTTGGTACTGTCCTTTTTTGGGATTGAAATGTAAACTGGCCTTTTCCAATCCCCTAGCCACTGTTGAATTTTCCAACTTTGCTGGCATATTGAGTGCAGCACTTTCACAGCATCATCTTTTAGGATTTTAAATAATTCAGCTGGAATACCGTCACCTCTGCTAACTTTGCTGTTAGTAATTTTTCCTAAGGCCCAATTGACTTCACACTCCAGGATATCTGGCTCTAGGTCACTGACTGCACCATCATGGTTATCAGGGATATTTAGCTCTTTCTTGTATAGATCATCTATGTACAAACAAATCAGCAAACAGTAGAGCTCACATAATGGCGGTGTCACTCTGGTCGCTCTTGGGACCTCAAGAATTGTCTGCATAGCTGCTCTTTGTACCAGCTGTAGTTTCCAGATGCTCTTCAAGGGTAGCCCCATGTAGAGTGCATTGTAGTAGTCTAGTTGTAAGATGACCAGGGTGTGAGTGACTGAGCACAGGGACTCCCAATCCAAGTATAGTGTAATTGGTGCACAACACGAAGTTACACTAAGGCACTCTGAGCCATGACTACCACCTGCTCATCAAGGAGTCATGAGTTTAAAAGGACCCCCAAGTTATGCACTGAGTCTGTTTGGGGCAGTGCTGCCCCCATCTAGCACTAAAGATATCAAACCCTCAGAATCAGAGATCCCATGTACCCATTTACAAGGTTCAGTCACGGTCTGTTGTCCCCCATCCAGGCCTTCACAACCACCAAGCATTGTATAAGGGTAGTCACAGCCACACTTGGATCACCAGGAATGGAAATGTAAAGTTGTGTATCATCAGCATACTGATGATACGTCCTCCCATAGTGATGGAGGATTTCACCCAGTGGCTTCATATAGAACAGTTAAAGAGAAGTGGAGAGAGTACCAAACCGTATGGCACACCACAAAGTAGCGGCCATGGGTTGGACTTCTCACTCTCTATCAACACGATTGGGATCGGCCACAGGGAAGGGGCTGAACCAGAACAGAACTGTGCTGCGCAGCCCCAACTCTTATAGCCATTCCAAAAGGATACTATGGTCAGTAGTATCAAAGGCCTCTGAGAAGTCAAGTAGAGCAAGGATGAATGCACTACCCTGTCCTGCTCTCACTAGAGATCATCCACAAGTGTGACCAAAGCTATTTCTGTCCCATAGCCAGGCCTGAACCCAAACTGATATATGTACAGCTAATCCGTTTCATCCAGGATCCTCTGAAGCTGCCAAACAACCTTCACAACCACCTTCCCCAAAAAGGGAAGGTAGGAGACTGGACGGAAATTGTCCAGACAGGTGGGGTCAAGTGATGTTGAGAAGGGGCCTCCTTCAAGGGTCCCAGGAATGTCCCCTCCTGCAGTGGAAATTAATCACTCTGACACCCATCACCATCCTGGAGGCTTTCACCAACCAGGAAGGACAAGGATCTAATTGACAGGAGGTTGGCCTGACAGCTTCAAGGACCCTGTCCACTTCCTCAAGTCCAACAGAATCTAACCATTCCCAGATAACTAGGGAAGACCCCTCCGCAGGCATCTCATTTGACCCTGCCTCACACACAGAGTCAACTGAGAGCATATTCAAGTGATTTTGTTCATCAGGTATTCCACAAATTCCTCAGCTTGGCCCTGCAGATAGTCCTCCACATCCCTCCATCCAAATAGGGACTGGGTAACCCTAAGCAGGGCTTCTGGGTGACCTGTGGACGCAATAAGAGTAGAGAAGTTACATTGCTTTGCTGCTCTTACTGCTACAAGGTAGGCCTTAATAGTGGCTCTGAGCTGTGTTCAGTCAGATTTGCTTCTTGTTTTTCTCCAGTGGTGCTCCAGGCATCTCTTGGCCCTTTTCAAAACCTGCAGCTCCTTGGTAAACTATATGGAGCAGCGGGCACAGAGGGTCAAGAGAGGCCACATGGGCATGATCCCATCTAAAGCTGCAGCCATCCTTTGATTCCAAGCTGTAGCCAGTGCCTCAGCAGGACTGTGCAGTAAAACCTTGGGATGTCCCCCAGATTCCTTTGAAACCCATCCAGGTCCATCAGTCTCCAAAGATGGACCATTTGAATCAGTCCCACCTCCCTGCGAAAGGGGGCAGCCTAGGAGTATCTCATCTCTAAAATGGCATGGTCTGACCATGACAAAGCGGATATAGACACATCCCTCACCAGATCATGTTGCCATTGCTCTGACACAAAGATCCTATCAGGGCCTCAAGTTGGGCCTTGGATGACTTGATGATAGGCCATGGCTGCCATGGTGGTCACGAATTCCTGAACTGCCTCTGAGGCCAAGCCCAGGGATAGCAAGCTGAAGTCCCCCAGGTCCATCAGCCTGGGGAACTTCATCGCCAATCCCAAGATGGCCTCAAGCAGCTCAGGCAGGGATGTTGCTGTGCAGCAGGGAGGCTGATACAGCAGCAACAGTCCCAACTGATTTCACAAGCCAAATCTCAGAAACAGGATCTCACAACCAGGAATGTCTGGAACAAGGCCCTGGAAGCTAGAAGAGACTTCCGAACAACAATTGTTACACCTCCTCCCATGCCCTGGGTTCTTGACTGGTGCCAAACCCTAAACCCAGCTGGACACATCTTTAATAGGGGCACACACCCCCTATTATGTCAGCCAGGTCTTGGTCATGCATGCCAGGTCTGCTTGCAACTTCCTAATCAGATCACAGATAAGGGGAGGCTTATTATTTACAGACCTGGCATTCATCAACAGCAGCCAGACCTCACGGCTCCCAAAGGTCTATTGCCCAGGCACTGAGAGTGAGTTCAGAGGGCCAGAACATGCCACCAATGATAAACATTGAGGGTGTCTTCCCTTGGAATGGTCTGCCCTGTCCGATTTCAGACAATATGTGATTCCAAGGCTAAATAATAATTTCATTTTGTAGTTCAAGATTTTCTACCTTGATACAACCTCAAGTCAAGGTGCACGTTTATACAATCTGATTGAGTAAAGAAAATACAGCTTGATATAATACTCAAATGTACCAAGACAGCTGGGTCACTTACTGAATAATGTGATTGTGTAAAAACTACATACAAGTAATCTGAAAACCACAAACTTTTAAAAAAATTATTTATATTTGTAGAGCCACACAACTCTCACGAAAGTTTATGATTTTGCATGAAGTTTGAAAATAGCTAACTGCATATTTAGTAAATGATGACTAAGAAATCATTGTTAGCATGATGTGTAAACCAAACTAGTACTGAACATTATCTCATGATATTGCAACTCTGAATTTCAGTATTATAGTTCTGAATACTGGCAATAGGAATAGGTGACCTCAGATGCCTGAAATACTTAAGTAAACAAGAACAAACTTACCACGTCTTTCAGTCTGCCAGCAATTATTTCCTGGAAAGCCAGTACAACTGGAGGTCCAAAGTTACATTAATATAAAGTAATTGCAAGTAGAAGTTAAAAGAATCAATGGGAAACTATGTCTGGGCTCATTCAATAAATTTCAAGCTGTGCAAATTATCACCCAGAAGTTCAGCATATATTTCAGATGTAATCATAGATGCTTATAAAGACACCTGCTTTTGAAGCATACAAAGGATCATCTATGAATAAGATCATAGAGGGGAAAATTTTTAAAAGTAACAGTTTCCTATGGAAGATGGCTGGGTCTTCTTTTGAGAATACACAAGTTGTACTGATGGACTGAACACCACTCATCATTGAGATTTAGAGCAAGAAAATTCTTAGTTTGATTGTGCATCAATTACTATAGGAGAAATAATGCTCTGGCATAACAAGAGAGTAGCCACATTTACATACAACTGTTAACTATTGCACTTTCTTGCAAAATTACATCAATCATACAGTATAGACTGCGTAAAAACAGAGAAATTCCTTCCTCCAAAGAGGAATCAGAAGTCATGCACAACCTCATATATAAAGGCATGATCTAATATATCATCTATACACCTCTCTCTCCAAAAGCTGAAGATATATTGGAATGTAATGTATATACTATTCTGATAGTTTTCTCCAAAGAAATATGGAAAGTATATTTGAAAAAGGATGTTGGGAATTCTATTATAGATGTGTCACAATCCTCCTCCTATACAAACCAACTTCAGCTGAGAGCAAATTATCTACTTTATACTTCTACAACTTGGGTGGGAAGATACAGGATAATTCAAGAATACTATCCATATGGGACCTTGGATAGTGGGAACTGAATCTAGTAGCTTTACCTTCCATCAGCCTACCGACTAAAAGAAATCTCTGTGGAAGACCCAAAGAACTGCCTTCTTCAAAGACTCACAGTTGGGTGATCAATGTCATAGTACTAATCACTTTTAAGGCAAGACATGATTTGTAAATCCATGTCTTGATCCATAACCCTGTTCCCCAATTTAAAAAAAAAAAGATTTGTAGGGGTGAAGGACAAAATATTTCTTAATCCAAATTAAGAAATCCTTAAATTCTTTCCTATCCTTCCCCATCTTAAGCACTCTAAAATGACTAAAAAAGGAGGAGCTGTTTGGGAATTTAACTCAGAGCAAGAACACATAAAAAAAAAGGAGATAAGGCACAGACATTATGTGTGGAACGCTTATGACCTCCTTATCATTTCTCAGCAGACTCTTCCTTTTTCTTCTTTAGACTTAACGAATGGCTAGAGAATGGTGTAGGCTTAAATGTAAAAATGGTGGTTGGGTTCATACAACAAACTAATCCCTAAAATCATGTTAATAAAACCCTAAAACCAAGTTAATCCCGTTTTAGAATTGAGATGTTGCAGAAACCCAGCCACTATTTTTGCACTGTATTGTGGCTTAATCGTATGGTTTGGTTTACACAAAATTAACAGCTGGATCCCACTATTATCTGAACCCCATTTTGGTCTGGTTTGATTTGTGGTTGAAACCCAACCAATGGGTATTTAGCCACATATTTAAAGGGCATTTAAGAGGTATATTGGCCTCCACACCACATTCTTAATTGTCTTGATAAACCAGCAGCAGAATTTAATTGTTCTTTCCAATTAAAACTTTACTTTCATAAAGAGCTTATCTACCCATATTCTATTATTTTAATACTTTTTAGTTTATCTGATTAGGACTGTCATCAAAGCTGAGCTAAAATATCAGTGTTCCATCAGCTTCCACAGTGCTATAGTACCGGATTGGAGGTGACAGATACTTCTCCATCAAAAAAGAAGAAATCCTTGCTTGTAGTAAAAGATTCATTCACCAAGCAGAGGGTGATATTAGATGATCTGTCTCTAAAATGTCTTCAAGTCCCTCCATTTTATGACAGTATGACAGCCAGAGTTAAATATGTATCAGAGAGGAATACAATACCAGAAATAGAATACCAGAGAGGAAGACAAAAGAACCAGAATTACCTTGGAATACTTCTGCCTCAAGGGGAGGTCTAGAGTTAAAGAGATACACTACCATTTCATTTCTCTTAAGTAGATTTCATTTCTCTTAAGGACAATCACCGCTAAAAAAAACAACTTTGGAGAAATCAGAACATTAATGTTTCTGCTTTGGATGCCAGCCCTAACATATTATTTAGTGTAGAGACCTCAAATTTTAATTCCATCCATCACTTTATCTATCCAGCAAGATTGGCCTTCACTTATATAAGTGTAATAAAAGCAAGAGAGTATTTTAAAACAGGGTGGAATCATCTGTGAACTTCCAACTGTCATATGACTACAATCTTTATCATCCCCAACTCCTGCTCATAGGTCCTGCTAGGTTGATCAGAGACCAAAGTTTAAGTCCTCTCTAGAGACATGTTTATCCAGACACACTTTTGGGAATACAATTAGACTTGTCTATTGATACAAATTTTAACTGGTGGGTGTGGTTTATTTCTTTTTGATTGAATTATATTTAATGGTGATTTTATTTGCCCATTTTCAAGGTTTAATTAGACTTTTGTTTTTATAATTATGTTGTATCACTGATAGCATTTTGCTGGAAAAGATGAATACAAATTTAAAAAATGGAAAAGGAAGTAGCCTTCCTATCCATGCCCCATGATATCTGTGACCTGTGGGAAAAAAATTAACAAAATCTACTCCAACTCATTCATTTTTCTGTTATGAATTCATAAACCCAATTAGCCTGTGTCACTCTCTTTACAACAGCATAAACTTTATAACATGCCTTGCTGAACTAAGTGCCAACTGTGGTGGTCTTTAACTGACCTTCTTCCTCTCTTTATCACAATTCAAACCATGCTAATGAAAAGATCTTATATTGGCGTCACATAATCTCACATAACAAAGATATTGCAGGAGAAAGATACAGTACGGCCAATAAACACTTAACTGACTCCTTCATTTATGGCACCCATCATAGGAAAGGAATCACAGGAAAGAAGGTGCTTCAGTTCACATCTTTCCAGCAAAACATTTGATGGTATAAACCATCCAAAAACTGGAAAAGGGAATTCTTCCAAATTTACTTCCATGCCCAATTATACCAGAGTCAAAAATTAATGTTTTGCAAAACTTTCTTCCAAAGTTTAAAATGGTTCAAATGTAAAAGAAATAACTTAAGATATTAGGCAGTATCTCTTTAGCCTTATCAATTAAAGTTGATTCAGCTGATGTTTTTAGAGCTTGTTTTTTATGTAGCTCTAGGAAATGTCCTTTTTAATTCTTCCCTCTGTACTACAAAATGTGCTTATACATGAAAACAAAAGCCTTATTTATCTGTCTATCAGTTGGTATCTTTTGGGATTTAACAATTAAGCAGCCAGAAGAGAAAAAATTACCAGTAGGAACAAGTGTCTTCAATTGCCAGAGGGGCAAAAGTACAATTCAGTATCTTTAACATAAGATATAGTAGAAAAGACGATCTGCAGGCTGCCTGTGAGTTGCCAACTCTAATTTTGTAACAGTAGTGTACTGTTTTTCCAGACCTGATAGAGCCATATTTTTCAAAATTGGTAACTTTAAGATGTGTGGACTTCAACTCCCAGAATTCCCCAGCCAGCAAGGGAGTTGAAATCCACACATCTTAAAGCTGCCAACTTTGAAAAACGCTGTAATACAGCTGTGTTAAATTATTAAAAGACAAGGACATTCTAAAATAGCAATTCAGATTCAAAATGATCAAGGGTGTTATAAATGGCATGGCATCCTTTCTCTACATGCCAAATGATCCTTGAAGAAGCTTGGCTTATACAGGTAGTCCTTGACTTATGACCATAATTTCTGTTATATGTCATGATAGTTGTTAGTCATGGCACTCACATGACCAACCTGATTTTACTGTATTTTTTATGGCAGCAAACTCTGCAATCATAAAGCAAACATCATGGTTATTAAGCAAATGCTGTGGTAGCTAAGCAAACGCTGCAATGCTAAATGAACCCATTGTCCTCAGTGGGAGTTTTTTACCAGGAACTAGAAGTAAATGCTGGTTTCCATCAAAAAACATCATAAATAGTGTTCACATGACTGTGGGATACTCCAAACAGCCATAAATGTGGGCCTGCTGCTGAGTGTCCAAAATGTGATCATGTGACCATGGAAGGACAGCCATCGGAAGTTTGAATCTGGATTGTAAATACCTTTTGGGGGTCCACTGTAGCTTTGAACAGTTGCTAAACAAGCAGTTGTAAGGTAAGGACTACACATATCTGGCCTCTCCTGCTGCAAGTCCACAGACTTGTGGACTAAGAAAATATGCCTTAGCGTTAAGAGAGGTTAAAGCAAGGGTGTCACCACATTGCCTCCTAATTCAAACAATGAGCCTACATGGCTACTTTGTGAGCCCAGGAAAAGCTATGTCCATGCTGGATCAGAGCACTCTTTGATTCAAATAACATATGGCATTATAAAATATCCTGCACAAAACCCAACATACCTGAACCACAGGGTGTCCCCCTGTTGGTGCTTTGACTGCCCCTCGGCTTCCTTCTGTTTCGTAATGAGCACGATGGTGAGGTTTAGGCTGCACCTCAATCTGTAATTCATAAGAGCCCGAATGGCTGGAAAGAGGCCACTCAAGTGGTGGAAGAGACTGAACAGGAATGCTGGGAAAAAGAAAGATTGGATCTGAGTTATAAAAGAAAAGGAGCTTAGCTCAGCATGCACACAGCAAGGACAGGATGCTCAATAATTATCCAAACAACTGGAAATAATTTTCTTTGTTTTTCAAAATACAAAAGGTTTGGATCAACCATTGTTTGGCAAGAGACAAATAAAAATGCTTTTCTGCTTAACTCACATCAATGGGGTGAATTCTTTGCCTCAATATTTACCAATGATCATTAACTGGAATGCTTTAAAATAAAATAAAGACCAGTGGCAATTCACTCAAGGAGGATCAATGATCATGAACTATCAGATGGATCCCAACCCTGCTAGCTATTTAGAAGGCCCTGAAGGAACTCACAATGAATGAATCAATCAATCATCATCATAATCAATCGATCATGTTAAAGGCTATGCTGATCCCATAAAAACATCCATTTGTTTTCTTATTAGGTTATTTCCACGCTAACAATGTATAGTATTTTCAGCAGCCATACAATCATTGTGTGAAAAAAATGGTAATTCACACAGGCTTTTATTATTCAACAATGGCTACAGTGGTTGTTTCACAGTGGTACTATGAAAACGCTATGCAACTCTGGGGTCGAAACGACCTTCCTAATATCATGAAAAGCTATAGACTTCATACCCTATATTTTGAAATGAATCCTAAAGAATAAGCACTTAAAGAAAAATAGCTAAAGAAAACCATTGTGGATCATTTCATGAATTCTCCCACCCATTCATGGTTATTCCTGTTCCCCCTTTCAATAATAAAGCTCTAAAAATAAACCCTGATCAATTTGTCACTCTTATGTATGGTCTCCTGTAAATACCCCACTTTAATATTTTCTTGAGGTCATTTGTTGGTTTGTTTCCAAATTTAGGATCAGGGCAAAAATAGGCTGTTCTTTACATGCAGCCATTTACTTCTGACTACCAAGTAAAGTTCAACTGATCAAGGCATAAAGGGACACATATAACCACCACCATCATCATGGTGTGGGATCTCAAGTATCTCATATTTAGAATGTAATGAAAGGTAGAAAATGGTTGTTTCCTTGTCATGAAAGAGGAGCAATTTTTGCTGATTTTTATACTGTTTGAGACTCAAGTGTTGCACGACAGGGTGAGCTCTTGTCCTTGCCCTAGCTCTTGCTAACCTAGCAGTTCAAAAGCATATAAATGTGAGCAGATAAATTGGTACCATTTTGGTGGGAAGGTAACAGCACTCTGTGATATCATGCTGGCCACATGACCATGGAAATATCTTTAGACAAGCGCTGGCTCAACGGTCCTTGAAACAGAGATGAGCCGCCAGGCTAGAAGAGTAAAACCCATAGGAATTCCTTTACTTTTTTTTTTTTTTACTATACTGTAAAGATTTTGCTCTCCTTCAATATAATGCATCTTGATTTGCTGGGGGGAACATGCATTTGCTATTGTCTCAAGCAGAAGCATGTCTGGAGCAGCTCAGGAGAAGAAGAGGAAGACGAGAGTCAAGAATAATTCATTAAAAAAAGTCTCACAGATTAACATGTACCTGAAATAAGGCCAAGTTATATAAATGCTTATCAAAGTCATGCTACTTACCTGCAGATGGGTATTGCAGGCATCAGCTGCTTTGGCCAAGATGGCGGCACTAAAAGGATTGAATCTGGCGGTGGGTTCCTTCGGTTGTCCTGCTCACAGGACCCAATGTATTCGATCGGTTGAAGCACATGACATGGCATACTGGCTTTATGAGAAGCCACTGGTGAAGGATCTGGGGTGGTCCTCCATATTTTTGTGGGAACTCCACAGGAAGGATCAGTGGTAAGATTGTTCATTGCATCCATGAGACTAGAGGAGGTGGACAACTGGGTGTAAGTGACAGTTGCTCCGTCTTCTCTCAAGGAGATGTGGGGAGAGGCCTGTGGAGAAGGGGTCCTCGACTGCTGTGGAGAAGTGTGTGGGTGCTGACTCCCGTAGAACTCAGTGCAGGAGTACCTCCGTTTTGAACCTGGCGATGACGATCTTGAGTTGGGACGTGGTGATGGTGAACGTGGCCCCAAGCAGGTATCCTCCACGACAGTTGCTTGTGGGGACATTATTGGCGAGGTTCTAGGGGAATAATGAGCATGGGTGTTTTGAAACTGTGGACAAAGGTCATCACTAGGGCCATTATTTGGTGAAACGCATGGTGAAGTATAAGGAGAGAAATTTGTCTCTGAAATGAAGCTTGCAGAGGAGCCACTGCTAGGGGGGCTCAGGCACAGCGGTTCTCGGTAGCTCTCAAAGCCAGGGACGGGCAGGGTAAACCTTGGGCTAGCAGTAGCTGAGCTGGACTGATGCTCTACCAATAGATCTGTGTCTCTGCTGCTGAAGGGCCCCCCTGAGTGAATCAGTTCATAAGATGGTGTTATCTCAATCCTAGGGCTCAAAGTAGGGGCACCTGCAGCCTTGAGAGGGTCCAAGTAGCATTTTGACCCTATGCTATCTGGCTGTCCATATCTGCCCATGTGATCTGCCGAAAGGCTAGACAAAGCGAAGGGGTATGGCTTGAGGCCATAATCCGAGACATCATCATGAGGGTAAGTAACTCCAGTGGGTGGGCTGATGATTTTATGTGAAGGAGTCGGTTCTTCTGGAAAAAGAAGGGTCGCTTTTAAGACTAGACATACCACTACAGAAGCTGAGCAATCCTGGGTTAACAAGAAGGCATTAGCGATAGTGCTTTCGGAAAAGGTTGCATTATATACACAGATATCAATTGCATGCATAAGGCAGCAGGTCAGCCTTCTCAGGGTGTAATTCATTGGGCATGCTCAATAACTAAAAAAATAAATAAATAACTCATTGGGCATGCTCTGAGTAAAAGCAGGAGAATGATAAGAAATGTGCCACCACTGCGCCCCAAATTACCGCACTGGCTTCAAAATGTTTCATCCATCCAATCCAGTACTTCACTATCAACTACCTTCTGATTATGCTTTTGTTATATGACTACGAACAGTAGCATACTTGATATGGATCACAGGGTGAGCAGCAGCTGAAGGATTCAGGCTGGCCCAACCATACCATTACCTACTCTGCTCTACCTCTGTCACAGCACCATGCCACCAACTGTTAAACAAATGATTAGTTCACTGGTGGCAGCAACCCAACTCTATACTCAATGCTGATCCTCTAGATAAGTCTTCTCAAACAAGCCTGCACCCAGGATAGCCTGCTTCTAACCCCACCCTTGGCACACCATAACCACTGGTCATTTGGAAACCGGTGCTCAATCTCCAGCCCATTGGTGATCACATTTTCTATCTCTGGCTCATCTGATCTTTGTCAACCTGGACACAATCAGATCCTAACTGAGATCTCCAAGAATGTTAGGTACCAAATTTGGTTGCACTCAAGGTTGAAAATTCCCTACTTAATTTCTAAAAGGAAAATTACATGATACGCATATGAACAAATTTACATCCTTACTTCATAACTTTCTAGCATTTCTAGCATTTTGGTTGTTGCATTGTATTAGAAAAACAGGAGATCAACACAATAAACAGTAAACTGACACTCAATCTGTACTGAAGTATAAGTATTTTCCCTGTTGCCAAGAGGATAATTTAATTATCCTTGATCCATATATTACTGGATAAACAAATCTAGTGTTAGATTGTAATATGATAGACATACATATATTCATTATAAAATATGTATTTTATGTACGTGGGTTTTAGCAAGTGGTGGCACCACCTGGCTGACCTTGTCTGAACTCAAGACGAAACAGATTGGCTGTAGTTAGATGAGAGTTGTTCATAAAATACCAAGGTCTGTAGATAGGAAGTTGGAAAGAAAAAATGACAAAGCACTTCTGTGCTTCTTCCAAAAGGACTGCATGGTTGGATCCATATAATCATAATCAGTCAAGCTTAACTTAAGATTTATAGTATTATATTGTATATGCATTTTAGAGAGAGAGACAGAGAGAGAAGGGGGAGAGGATAACACTGTCTGGATAACCAGCTGACACGGAGCACTTTTTTTTTAGCTATAGATCTACACAGCTATAAAATGGTATAGCTGGTAGTGAGGGAAATATAAACTGATAGTGAGGGAAATATAAATTTTGCAAAGGCTCAGCTAGGGCATTCTAGAACTACATTCTACAACTACTTGGTAGTTGTATTACCCATTGGACTTGAAAGGAGAAGTATGCTTCAGAGTGTTCATGGACACAAAGGTAGCACATGTTGGAAACACTTTAAAAACAGCTTTTCCTGGGAATATGCAGCTACCATCAAAGCTACCTCTTGTTCCTGGTCAAAGATACATTTAGTCAAGGTGTTTACAATGAACACTTCATGTACATCGCAACAAAGTTTAAAAAACAGGCATTGAGAAAAATCCAGTCCAGATGCCTGTTTTTTAA
>JANHZU010004035.1:165189-176494 GCA_032468055.1 Acrochordus granulatus | reverse complement strand
AGGTTGTGTTTGTGAACTGTAGGAAAGTTGTGTGTCTACCTACACTTGGCCAATGATGTATCTGAATCTGAATCTGGCTCAGCTTAGAGGGAGAAGGAAGGTGATACCCACTGAATCACCACATCTTGTAGCTCTTAGATTTTTCTTGGAGATATATCTCAAAAACCTTGCCACTGTTTAAACTGATATGCCACCATTCAAGTGTTTGTGGCATCATTATCTGTAGTCATGGAAACAGCTGTGATGGTATATTGCCAGCCTACTATTGAATAGACAAAGCATAAGGCTAGTACAAAATCTGTAGTTACTGCTTTCGGTATTAAGTAATCCAGTTTGGTCCAATATCAAGCCTCCAATCCAGAACTCTACTGCCATCAAAAACTAGGAGCCTGTAATTAATAAACTCAGCTGCTAATCATGTCAACCTAGACATGGCTCAATGCAGACTACTGTTGTTTTGCTGGATTGTGTGTTGAAAAGACCGGAAGACCAGCCAAAAGCTTATTGAATACAGAGGGATAGGTTTTTTTTATTCCACCCTGATTAAAATGGAAATTTCAGATTGTGCCAGTTAGCGTGCAACAAATTAATGTGCAGCTGAACACACTTCAGCAATGGTTTTCTTCTAATTCATAATATAGGTACAGTACTGTATATGACTAATTAAAAACAGTCTCCATTGAGCCAACTGCTAAAACAAGCTCATTGCTAATACTACTATTCTCTAACAATCCAGACTTCATTGTATTTATGGTGCTTATTAGCCTAGGCTCATCATGATTCTATTACTGTAAAGCCAACTGCCAAAGATTAAGAAGCACTATATACTGATATAAATAAAAAACATAATATTGGGTGCTATGAGCACATAGTCGGTTTTGACCCCTTCAGCATACTTACACACTCCTGCATAACCAACATTTCTCCCTGTACAGGTAATCCTCGACTTGAACAGAATCCTCGACTGGAACAGAATTTCCATTTCCAAACAAGGTGGTTCTTAAATGAGTTATGCCCAATTTTATGACTTTTTTGCCACAATTGTTAAGGGAATCATATGGTTGTTAAGGGAATCATATGGCTGTTAAGTGAATCTAGCTTCCCCCATTGACTTTGCTTATCAGAAGGTGGCTGGAAAAGTTGCAAATGGCAGTCACATGATCCTGGGATACTACAACCTCATAAATGCATGCTATTTGCAAGCACCCAAATTTTGATCACATGATCATGGGGATGCTCTGACAATTATAAGTGCAAGGACCAGTCATAAGCCACTTTTTTCAGTGCCACTGTAACTTTGAATGGTCACTAAACAAATGCTTGTAAGTCGAGGACTACCTGTATTTAAAAGTAACATTTTTAGGCAAGAGATTTTGTCTTTCTTATATAAAAGTATTATTCAACATTCTGCTTCTGCATATAGAAAATAAAATCAGACAAAGTTCCAAAGTACTGTAGTCCAAAAATAGTTCTGTCTGTTAAGATCAAAAACTAAGCTACAAATCTGAGAAATCCAGAATTCTCTTTTTCTGCAAACAAAAATGTCCATGACATGGTCATGCATTGTGCTGAGAAACTTTTCATGGAAGAAAACATCCCTTTACCTCTTGGGATATGAAAACATCGTTTCCAGCCGCTGTGCAGATAGGACCTGTAATTCAGTTCTCTCCAAAAAAATTGACCAATTTCCATCATCATTTAGCATTTTGTGCAAATACAGCCAAGCAGATTTTTTTTTTAGATGTCTACCTTTCACTACTCATAAAAAAACAGAGAAAGAGAAATATCACAATCATCTCCCCATTTGTTTGCACCTTTCCTCTCCAGCAGGAAGGAGAGGCAACTAAAAAGTTTGGGTGGCAGAACCTAGGAGGAAAATCTTTTCACCGTGGTGCTCAGCCTTTTTGATACCGTTCCTCAAAGATGTGATCAGCCCCAACTCTGCCAGACTTTTGCAAGGCCCTGAACATTTGGGTTTGTGCCTGAGCCCGGAGCCCAGATGTTGGACACAACCCCTGTCCTGACTTTGTTAAGTCTGTTAATGGTTGTTTGATGCTTAGCTCTATGTGTTTTTATTTTTTATATTGTATGTACTGCATTTTATCTATTTCTATATAATGGGAGACAGGTGGCTATATACATTAAATAAATAAAAAAATAAAATCAGGTGAAGTAACAGAGCCCAAACATAGGATAGGAAGAACTAGGCTTGGGAATAATGTAAACCCCCTCTTGTGTCTTAAACTGAATCTTTTTTTGTTCCTATTTCACACTATGGACTGGAAATGTAATTAAAAAGAACCATGCTTGATCAGTCCACAGAGATGGATATAGGTACAATATTCTCAACAATCAATAATCAAATCTGCTTACCACTGCCACTGCCTCTTATTATGTTTATTAAATTTATATACTGCCCATCTCATTATCTAAAGCGACTCTGGACTTTAGCTTCAGTCTTTACATTTGTCAAATTCCCTTTCCAAGTTGGCAGCCATCTCGGGGTAACAAATTTCCTAATCCAAGTAGATATTGTGTGGAAAAAACCCCCTCAATTTTCCTTTCCTAAATCTCTGGTAATTAAATTTCCTTGGATGACCATTATGTTTTTTTTAATTTAAAGGCAATAAGAACCTAGGTGTTTATCTTGCTAGATTAAGCCAAAGATTTATCTCCTCCAGCACTATATATTCAAGGCAGTAACCATCCAGATGTCTCTAGGAACTAATAAACAAGATGTAAACACTATACTGTTTGCTTCCACTATGTGATATTCCTGAAATATCCTGCAATTGCTAAGAAATCATTCCACAAAAAGCGTATACTGTAATTGATAGGAAATAAATGCTGCCTTGTTTTTAACATTGTCTTAAATGAGACTATCACCTGAGCCAGTTTAATACAGACAGAGGCTAACAAATATGGGGGATCAGAACAGTATTTTGCATCTACAGGTAGTCCTTGACTTACAACTTAGCGACCACTCTAAGTTCTGATGGCTCCCTACAACTGGGATTCAAAGTTCTGATGGCCATGTCCCTTAGTCACATGACGGTGTTTTGGGTGTTGATAACCAACCTGCATTTGCAGCCATTTGCAGAGTCCTTTGCTCACATGACCACAACTTATATGTTTTTTGCCAGAAATTGGCATTTCCTTCCTGTTTCTGGCAACAAGCACCTACTGAAAACAGTGGATTTACCTATGACCACTGCATTCACCTTAATGACTGTGGTAATTTGCTTAATGACTGCTGCAAAAAAGAACATAAAATTGTGCAGTCACAATGATAGGCACAATTTACGAATGTAATTCCAGGCTCAATTACAGTCTTAAGTCGTGGATTACTATATTGCTTTTTAGTAATTATGCTACCTTTGTGGAAGCCTACATCCCCCTAGCACCAACACTAGTCTTTCTGATATCAGGCTAAGAACTTTGTTTTCATTTCTACAAAGCTATCTGATGTTTATTAATTAAAGATTATTCCCCAGAAATGTCACCTGTCATTGCTGTTACTATTGTTTCTATCTGCAGATTGCTGCCTTTTTCACTCTTTTTACATTTTTGTTTTACACTGTATTTTCCATAGACATTCACAAAGTGCTCAGCTGACTGAGGTTGATGGAGGGTTCAGAAAAGTAACAGAAGTATACTCATGCATGGGGTGTTCTCTGTCCCCCTTCCCCAATGCAGAGCACTACGCCCGAGAAAAGTGGAAGGTTTTTTTTTATTTGTTTTAAGGGGTTGGTTTTAATGGGTTTATTTTATTTTAGTGTTTTTAATGTATCTTTTATTGTTGTTAGCCACCAAGAGTCTTCGGATTTCGGCAGCATACAAATTTAATTAATAAGTAAATAAATAAAAATACAGCAGGAATCAAGCAGCACTTTCCTCTCCACTCTGATACCTTCTCCTTGCAATCCCCCTCCTCATCTCAGATCTTTCCAACAAGAGTCAAGAAAATCTAGCACACAGAAGATGTGGGAGCTGAAATAAGCCTAGAAGGCAGGGTCCTCCTCTGGCACATCTTTTTCTTGCTATTCAACCATGCACCACTATTCCAGGCTGAAGTCCGAGCAGAGCACCAGGAAACTGTCATGGACTAAGTGGGTCAAACAAGTTCAAATTAAATCTTTGCAAGAAACACCCTGGCTTTGTTCCAGATCAAGTAATAGTTCTGAATGGGATGGGATTCTTGGGGATGAGAATTTGAGAATTCTGGATTTACAGCTCCTGCTGGAAAAGCAATTAAAAGTTATGCCCAGGGCAGGTAAGCTAGTTACTCAGCTAAGCTAGTAACTGACTGCAGATCTCCCTGGAGCAAGAAGACTTAACAATAACAACTCATCCTTTCATCACTACAGGTTTAGATTACTGCAGAGCATTCTACATGGACCTACCTTGAAGACTACCCAGAAAATGCAGCTGACACAAAATATAGTAGAGCTCCACTACTGTAACATAACACTTAGATTTCATGCATTCTGGTTTCTTTTTCCAATTCAAAGTCCTGCTTTCAAAGCCCTTCATGGTTCGGTTATTCTAGGAACTACAGATAGTCCTTGATTTATAACCACAATTGGGACTAAGCAAAGTGGTCATTAAGTGAGGCATGCACGATTTATGACCTTTTTTGCTGTGGTTGTTAAACAAATCAATGCAGTCATTAAATGAATTGCATGGATATTAATCAAAGTCAGTTTTCTCCATTGACTACTTCTTGGAAGCCAGTTAAGGAGGACACAAATAGTGATCACATGACCCTGGAACACTGCAACTATTGTAAATACATGTTTATGTATTTACAATACATAAACATGTATTTGTTTATATACAATACAGCGCCTAAATTTTGATCATGTGACCACGGGGACACTGCAGAATATGAGGACTAGTTGTAAGTGCACGAACCAGGCCATTTTCAGCACCATCCTAACTTCACACAGTTGCTAAGTGAATGGTCATAAGTTGAGGACTACCTGTATTTCCTCCAAATAGATTCTGCCCATATGGTGCAAACATCAAAGAAGAGATGCTAAGAGTCCTAACTATACTAGATGTAATGTAGTTAGAGATAGCTCTTCTGTGTGGTGACCTTGATGCTGTTAAATCATCTGCCCTCGAGGTCATTTCTTTTGGTTTTCTCCAAAGCTGTCAAGCCTGTTTGTTTAGATGGACTTTTTAATTATGTGAAATTTGGATTTTAGTATTTATAATAAGATTGGGCAACAATTTTGCTTTTATGGTTTACTATGTTTGAGTTACGCAAATTTTCAGGTGACTAAAGATTTCTTTTAATGTGGAGTTATAAATTGCTCAGTCTTAAAAGCTAGAGAGTACAAAAATAAAGGTAACATACATATATTTCCTGATGGGCTTTTGAACAGATTAAACTATACCACTGAAAAATAAAAGCGTTTTTGGTACCATCAGATTACAGAAAATTTTGACAAAACTAGATTAGCAAGGAGCCCTATTCATGTATACATGATGGTTAATTGTTGTAGGCTTTACCATTGTGTGTGTGTGTGTCTACAGATAGATATATACACACATACATACATACAAGTTCTAAAGGCCAAGAGATCTTACTACATTTTCTTGATTTTGGAACTTCTTTGGGACACATTTTTATAATGTTTATAGAGAAAAAGATAAAGTTTGGGAACTTGATCCTTGATTAAAATTACATTTCTGGTGAGCATCCAAAACTACTTCAGTTCCGATGAAGCTAACATCGTTGAGAAAACAGTCATCTTCCACAACTGCCAGGCACACTTAGACATGTGGACTAAAGATTTTTGTTTTTGTTAAATCCATCTTTTGTAAACATGCTTTAATCTTAAAACATTAAAGATCACTGATGTACAAAAGATTACTTACAGACTCATAATGGTGTCTTCTGAAAGCAAGGAATATCCTCCAGATTATGTTTTGTTGTGATCTCTCCTACAATAATGATTTCCATCTCAAAAATACCAAAAATTAATAATCATGTTATCCAGACACTCAGAATAAGAACAGTTTCTGGAAGTGTTTTTCAAGTCTGTTCAGTGGCATTCTCTATTCTCCACTGACATTGGATGAAAAGCTATAATGATAATTTCACCCTTTCTTCACAAAGCTAAAGCCAAGATACATTTTCCCCCATTTATCCTTATATCAACCCTGCAATCTGTTAGGATAAGGAGAAGTGACTGCCTCTCCAAACACTCTCCAACCTTGATGACTTAGGTAGAAATTTGAACTAAGATTTTCTGTTTAGATGCCACAAACTTGCTGATCTGAATCACAGGCTAGTGTTTGGATAATATTCTTTCAGAATGAATCAACATCTGCATTGCAGATTTTCTAAACCCTTTGAATATTTATCCAAAGGTAAGTCGTACTGGGGACTTATGGCAGAACAATGGTCAGATTACAGTCTGAGGCTTGTGGCAGAACAATGGTCAGATTACAGTTTGAGGCTTATTTATTAAATTTATATGATGCCCAACTCAAGACTCTCAGCAGCTTTCATATACTATGAAAGGCAGGCCACCTAATCAGTTTGTGAAAGAGGAGAATTTTGAGCAAACAGCTTTCTGCTACACCAACTCTCCATTAATGCTTTGATTGTTGAAGTAAGCTTGATCCTTAAAATACTGTTACACATTTATTTTAAATACAAAAGTTAAATATTTTAAAATACTATTCTGCAGACTTGCTTTAATAGCAGTTTTATTCCCATACTAAAACTAGTGCACTTCACACATGGTTTGTTTTCATACATTACATCACAGCAATCGGCATCTTTCTTAAATAGCTCTTCTCTAAGAAATGTATATTTTTACCTCCAATAAAGTTTGCTTCAGAGAACTGATAGCCAACTCCAAGCAGACATATAAGGTACCAGCAGTCCTTTATCCAATAATGAATTTAATTATTATGAAAAAAAATAATTCTATTCAGTTTTAATTTGCAACGACAAACAAACCAAATGCTGCTGCACTGGATTTTAAAAGCATATGCCAAAAGCTTGTAGGTGTTAGGAATTTGAATGTACAGCTCCGAAGGACATTTCTTTTACTGTTTTCTCTTCAGCTGTGGCATTCATTCTGCCAAGGTTAAATTTCAAGGTTGATTCAGATCATCATGGTTTATTACATTTCCATCCATTAAGGCCTTGTGACAACTTACTCTATGATTACTGCATTTATACC
Organism: Acrochordus granulatus; assembly: GCA_032468055.1. NCBI lineage: Eukaryota > Metazoa > Chordata > Lepidosauria > Squamata > Acrochordidae > Acrochordus > Acrochordus granulatus. Next base: position 169,289 of record JANHZU010004035.1, on the reverse strand, counting down.
TCACCTTTTCTCTAAAAACTTATGGTAGCTTCCAGAAAAGGCCAAACTGTATCCCTATAACAACAATCTTATGAGGTAGGAGAAGCTAGCATTTTGATTCCCACATAATGCTCTTCCATGTGAAGCAAAAATCCAGATAACCACTGTATGATAGCAGAATGATACAGAAAATTCTAACCCAAGGAGTTTTAACCTGGGATCCATGATAGATTTCAAGGGGTATGGGAACTTGGATGGGAACAAAATTACTTCCTTTTCACTAACTACTAAAATTTCATTTAAAGGGTCACCATATTCAAAGGGATGAACAGCAAAAATAAGGCTAGGAACCCCTGCTCTTTACAGACTAAGAAAGATGACCTTGACAGAGATACATGAGAAATGTTACCTAGACAAAAGGGGCTAAAACATTTTAAATCCTGAATTATGACATAACATTCAGAAATGGTTGAGACAGATGCCTCCACACTTCACTGAAGTATATGAAGAAAATAAAGTACAATCTGATTTGCAAGATACTAGTATTATAGCCCATCTCAAAGTAGTTTTAGCCTTTCTGAGGAAGTGATTTCCTGGTCTGGGCTATCTAGTGACACTCTCTTTTCTGCTGCTTTATGGCTGTCATGATGTTGGCAGTTCAGATCTGATAACTCTAATTTAACTGAAATTATTTAGCTTGATTGTGTGAACCACATCACTGAGACCTCTTTATACTATATAAAGAATTGGATACCTCCATAATCATAAGCAAAAGAAATTACACTGAATTCAGTGAGGCCTATTTCCTAGTAAGGTTATTTAAGTTTGCACCCTACTTCTGCTTTTGGTTTAAGATAATCATAAAAATACAAGTTGGCTTATAAGAAAATCACTGAGATTTTTCTTCTTCTTTATACTCAGGAATCAAAGATAACCCCAGATTTCCCCAAATTTAGTAAACCCTAAACTGAGTTTATTATTTCTCTGAATTTCTTTGCATTAAAATTGTAACAATATTGACTATGTTAATTTCTCGAGGCTCATGAATGGAAATGGAAATTAGCAACTATTGTTATAAATTAACAGGAAAAGATATTCTCAGTCACAGTTCTGGCGTTGTAAGAAATACAGTATACCATTTCAGCACAACCTAAGTTATGTCCACAGTTTTCATTTGTTCAAAAGGTGTGACATAAAAGCAACTTTAGTGGTATACCCTTAATCCCTTTTGTTTATATTTTTTCTTGTCCACATTCAGAAGAAATCAGTAAAACTTCATTCATTATATAATAATGTATTCATTCACAAGAAAGTTTCACTACATCATTGCAGTTGAATAACTAAACCTCTTTTGGATATATCCCATGTAGATGAAGGCTTTCATGTAATGCCAGTCTCATTACAAAGTCTCCCCCAGCAGTAACATCATTCACTTGGCACTTCTTGGATATCTGGCATGCTTGCTGAGAATTTTGACAGTTGCCATTATAATGCAACCAAATTAAAGAAAACTGGGGTAAAGGGGAGATTACATATAGTTACTGATCATATTCCCTCCCAAAGGGGCAAAGCAAGCAATACGTTGGTAAAAAAGAAAATGAAAACTGTTTAAAATTATGTGATCACAAAAATGCCACAAATATTAGAAGTCTAAAAAGAAAAAGATTTAATTTGCATTTATAAATGGATGAGAAACACTCAGGGAGGAATGCTTTGCAGGTTTCTGCATGTCTGTATTTGATTATATCTGAATTACAAACAGTTGCTCTTTTTCAAACGGTATCATGGCTTGCAATTCAAAACTTCTGGGTTCCAAGTCAATTGCTCTTTCTTTCTAGGCCAAAGCAGCCCTTCGGCTTACAGTGAAGAGTGAGGAATACACTATGTACCTTTACATTTCCAATTACACCTTTACCTAGACCTTCTTTATGAATCTATCTCTTCCATCTCTGATTCAGGACAAAGGAGCCCTTTTATAGCTACACTGTTGGGTATTACAAGCAGACGGGACCAAATCCTGACTCAAAGACTGACCTAAAATATTCAGTATTAGCATCAGCATCAAACAATATTTTTTTAAAAAAAAATTAATAGAAGAATTTAAGAACCATCTCCACCCCCACACCCAAAGTGAACATTTTTCCTGAGACATCTCAACTCTTGCTTTATTTCTTGGTGGATGTGGTCAGTGTTTAATTGCAGTAGAGAATTTAAAACAACTTGCAATAGAATTTATGTTAATATGGTACAGAAAACCCTGCCAAAAGAAAACTGACCACACTCAGATCACTATGAAATTGTACTGTCCATTTTGATGGCTAATGAGAGACAAACTCACTTCAGGAAGTGTGAGGTTGTTTTCCAAACTGTCTACAATGTCTGACACATATTAAATGTGCCCCCAGGATTTTTCACAAACAATATTTGCCAAACATCTATGTATTATGAAATAAGGAAACATCCCAGAATCTTAATTTTGAGATACTCCCAACGTGTGACAAGGATGTGTGATGCATGAATAAGTAGGTGTGATATTTGCACAAGAACTCAAGGAAGGGGGTATAGTTTTATCATATCCAAAGACACACACTTTAAAAACATGAGCAATGCAAACAGAGCCCTGAGGCTAGTAGAAACGGCAAGACATTTTATGGCACCTTACAAATACTACATGAAATTACAATTATGTATTTCAATCAAGGCTTTCAGAGACTTGTTTGATTTCTGTTACTCAACTTACTGATTCCAGCAAGCTTGACTGAAGACCAACGCCATTGTTCAATATTAATTTCAGAGTCATTTCTGGCCCTAGCCTGGGATCTGTGCTTTGCATTGTGAACCAACAATTACAAGTGCAATAAAGTTATACTGTTGTCAGATAAAACAGATAATCATGAAAAGAAAAAGTTGTTATCTACATGACCCAGAAATGACAAAGAAGAGTCTTTAGATGTGCTAAAATATGATACTACTGATACCATAAATTATTTTCTTGGCAATTCACTACTGCCATTCCCTGTTAAATATGCCCATTCTATAAAATAAAATCAGCAGAGATTCTAATTACCCATCCTCTAGAGATAAGCAGAAAGATATAGGCAGACTTTCAACCTCACCTCAATCTGATGGAAGAAAGGTACACTTTTGTAACTGCAGATGATCTTAATTAGCTTCAGCAAACATTGTAATGCTTCCCCACTGCCCTTTTTAGGATTAATTGCAGAACATTTTCTGAACATTTTCCTGTATAGGGCACTTCAATCCAACTCTTGATCAGATACAATTTCTGCCCCAAGTACTAAAGAAACACAATTTGATCCGGGCACCCAGTGACACCGGCTACTTTGCACCTTATTCCTTGAGTTTTCGGAACATTGATCCTTCAGAAACAAAATCCCATCTATTTCGAATCGTCCATAATTTCTATTGAAAAGCGTCTATAAAGATGAAGGTGATGAGACTAATAAATTCATTCTAATAACAACAGGAGTATTCAGAAGTCACAAACCTGCTACTGGCTGCGAATAGTCATAATCAAATAAAATCGAGAAGTCCAGCTCTTCTTGAGGACTGATATTTGGATTCGGATCATCGTCCCCTTGCTGGGAGTTCGGATCCGAATCGTTTGGACTGGAAGCCATCTCTACGTCTATGGGTGATTTCTTTACAACTCTAATTGGGGAAAGGCCGAAAAGGACGGGAGAGCTTACTCCGTCCTCCCTTCGCGAGTAATCGCGAGAAGAATTAAGGGTAACCCCCGCTCGTCTGAACCCTGCCACTCGAAAAAGGAAATGCACGCTTCCTTTTAACTTCTCGGGGAGGGGGAGTCTCCTAGGAGGTCCTTTGCCCCGAGGGCTGCAATCTTCCCTCCGCCACCTCGCGTGTCAGAGAGAGGCGTTTGCACACGGAGGAGCTGCCCCCTCGACCTGGCGGCGCCGCCGCCTCCGCTGCTCGCCCCCGGCCCGCACGGCTGCAGCCTCGCTCCCGGCTCGCAAAGCCCGGCCGAGGCGAGGCGAGGCGAGGCGAGGCGAGGCGACTTCCTGTTCGCAGCACCACCTGGGGCGGGAGCCACAGTTTTAACAATGGTGACAGAAGCAGGCCTCTCGAGATTACTGAAGGAT
>JANHZU010004035.1:104389-117406 GCA_032468055.1 Acrochordus granulatus | reverse complement strand
TCACCATCTGCAGTGATCTTGGAGCCCAAGGAGGTGAAATCTGCCACTGCTTCCATTTCTTCCCCTTCTACTTGCCAAGAAGTGATGGGACTGGTTGCCATGATATTTGTTTTTTTAGTGTTGACTTTCAATAACTCCCTTCCATACCAAACTTAATTCCTGATGACTTCATATTATTTTCTTGGCAATATGATTCTCTTGTATACTTCCCAGACTTACTTAGAGCCCTGGTAATTCTTGGTGGTCCCTCATCCAGGCACTAACTTGATCTAATCCTGCTTAGTTTTTCAAATTCAGTCATTGGTTTGATTAGCCACACCTACCATTTTAGATCTGAATTAATTTTAAGTTGAGAGCCAGTTTGATGTAGTGGTGAAGGCATCAGGCTAGAAACCAGGAGACCATGGTTTCCAGCCCTGCCATATGCACAAAGCCAGATAGGTAACCTTGGGCCGATCCCTTTTTTTAAGCTCTAGGAAGAAGGCAATGGCAAACCGCTTCTGAAAAATCTTTCCAAGAAAACTGCAGGGACTTGTCCAGACAGTCTCTGAGAATTGGACACAATTGGACAGGAGAAATAAAATATGTTCTACTATATAGTTTAATATTTTAAATATTCTTCTAAAGCAATTGTGCAATATTATTTTTTAAAAAGCAGACTGAAAATTTCTGATTGAGCACGGCTGGTGCCTACAGGACTACTCAGTGGAAGAATATTGAGTCCAATTACTTAGATCCATTCAAGCCTTAAGACCCATTTTCTTAGGTGAATTTCTTCTAACTATGCTAGTTTCAGTCTGACCGGAGCACTTTGAGCTTCTTCCAGCCTTACTATGATCTACCAAATGTTATTTTATTCCTCCCACATGTGTATACTTATAAAATGCCAGGTGTAAATCCTTTAACAGGAGATTCTTCTTCATGACTATGATTAACTCGTATGATGGTTGTGCTACATGCATGTTCATGTGTGATTGTGGCAACAGAAAACAGAGATTGAGACGTTTCAAGATTTGAGCAAGACAATATCAATTCACACTACAAATCAAAAAATAGATATGAAGTTCCATAAAATTTATTGTGAACTTGTTTTAATCCATTCCCTTTTTAAAAGTTCTTACACATCTGCAACATGGAACTGCACGTGACAATTACTTCGCATGTATATTTCTCTTTGATCAAGAATATGCACATCTCAATTGACAAGAGGACAAGTACAAAACATTAGCATCACAAATAATTTGATGTGGGATTCATTCCTCCAACACAGGAGAGAGGGGAAGGGTTTTCTGCTCTACATTTGAAAAGCTCAGAAATATGTATTTTATTGGTGACAGCACAATTAACAGAAAGATTTGGAATCAAATACAATTTTAAATGGTCTAGGAAAATGAATACAGTCCCCCTTGGATTGTTCCATTTTAAATGCTCAGGCATGAGTTTTACATCCAACCATAATCCTCAATCTTAGTTTCCTGTATGTAATTAGATTATGTTGGATGTGTTACTTTTGCTGTATTCTGACCTGATACACAGTCATTGGAAGATTATTAAATATCCCTAATCTGCTCTCAAAATGGAAACGGTGATACTCAATTGGTAACCACAATTGGGACCATCAACTCAGTCACTAAGTGAAGCAGTTGTGATACGTGAAACCACTACTCTCTGTATCACCCTATTTCAGCTTTCCTTTTGCTTATAGACCTGTGGAAGTCATAAATGTGAGGATTAGTTGTAGTTACTTTTTCATCGTCATAATTGCAAATGGTCACTAAACAAGGCCAACCTGTATAAGGATCTACCCCAGGATATTTCCTTAATATATTACTTATGATAGGCATGTTGCAAGGTAAAAGGATAAAAAATATCATTAGGAGGGTACATGTGGAATACCCTTCTGGGCATGCTTTTAAAACCCAATCCAAAACTTTCGGCATTCTTTCACTTTTGGAATGGGGAAGATTTAAATGGATCTTAGTTCCATTTTTTGGAGCATGGCCGTTGACATGTTGCATAAAGCACTTTGTGGCCCTCAGGCAGAAGTTATATGAGTCCAAAGAAAATTTGGCACTGGAGATGATGGCATCATTTGCCAAGAGGACAAGGCAAAGGGAAAAGGCAGTTCCCACAAACGCTTAAATGAAAGAAAGTCCTACAAACGGAAAGCCAAAGTTTCCATACCTTAAGTGCCCAAAGAACATTTCTGTCTTCACGTTACGCAACAGTCTCCTAACCAGCCCTAAGAGCCATGACCTGAAAGCATTTGCCTCAACATCAGCAAGTTATAATTGAATAACCTGATAAGGAGTGATGCAGTTGAGGGAGAGGAACCTATGGATTCCCAGCTTGTGAACAAATTACACCTCCTGACAACCTTTACCAACGGCCGTGCTGCCTGGGGCTACTGGGAATTGTACTTCAGCCATTTCTGAAAGAAGAAAGGTTTATTCACCCCAATGCATTCTATAATGGATTTACCACCAAGTATTTCCTATAAATATAATGAACACATAATCTTATTCCCAACTCAAATCAACACTATTACAGAATGTGTGAAGTTATCAAAATGCCCCAGTGTTTTAACAGCTATAGTTAGTCTCTTGCATTCTTGATATCTTTATTTCTGTTCTTGAAATTCTTTGGGCAGTTAGGCTATTTAAGCATCTAAAGGATAATGGCTGATATCACTCAGAATTAATATCATAATTCACTACACCAACTTTATTCAATTCTATTTCCTCCAGAGATGCCAAATGTCAACGCTCATGATTCCTATCTGATTAGATGTCCCACAAAAATGAAAAGCTGTTCTACACAAGAACAAAAACAAGCATCAGTTATATATATATAAACTTACTTTAAGGAAATATTTATAATTAGTTTAAAAAAATGAAAGTTTTGTGCCTTTCCCCAAATACATCAGTGCCTATCACCTCTCCAAAAGGAGAAAAAAAATTCAAGAAATAGCAGCCATGTCACTTGTATCAACCAATTAATATCCCCATTTGCAGTCTCATCACACAGCATTAGGACAATAGCATTAGTACAAAAACTTCTGGATCCTTTGGTCATGTAAAGGATAGTGCCCTTTATAGCCCATCTAATGCATACAGTACTTTCTTACACACAAGCCCCACTGAGTTTTAAAAATGTGCCCAGAATTTCAGCTCTGTTTTATCTGAGAATAGATTTATGATTCAAAAGTGATGAAGAATGGAGAACAACAGGACAGTGGTAAATTGTTAATGGAAAGTGCTAAATTGTTAATGAATGAAGCAGAAATTCTTAATTCCTGTTTTGTATCTGCCTTCTGGGTTAGATGATATTGCAAAATTGGGTCGATGACCATGTTCAAAAAGGGCTCATTTCAGCTTGAAGGAAAGTTTCAAGTGGTATGCTATCATGACTAAGCTGTTCAAAAAATGTTTCAGCTAATGCTTTTCAGTAGTGAAATAAAGTTCAAATTATCTAATCAGGCTTAAGCAATGAGCTGAAGTGAAGAGGATGAATTTAACACAATGTTAAATTCTGCATTTGGGAAGATAAAATAAAAGGTGCACATACAGGAGAGGGAAAACCTGGCTAGACAGGAGTGTATGTGATAGGATCTGGATGTCCTTACTGACCAGAAATTAAACATGACTCAGCTATGTGATGCAGCTGCTACAAAGGCAAATGTTGTCTTGGGATGCATTATTATAAATATGGAAACCAGATCAGTTCCACTCTACTCTGCCTGGTCATACCCTTCTTGGAATATTTTGTCCAGTATGAAGCACCAAAGTTCAAAGGATTTGCTCAATACAACTAAGTACAACATTTTTGCCGAGTACAGTATTCTAGATCACATTTTTTTTCCTACAAGAAATCTAAACTCTGAGTGCCCCAATGCTCAAATCAACTTAGTGCAATCTATTTACTGGGATGAATTTTTCCTTTTTCATAGGGCAGTGAAGGAAATGAAAAGGAAGATGAAGCAGCAAAGATCAACAAAGAAGATTTCCTACTTTTTATTTTCCACTTGTCCAGAGTGAGGACCCATTTAAAATCATCATAAATACTTGGGGAAAAGTCTAATAAAACCTGCATAGGGATATGCATGGGATAATTAGTATTAAGAATTTATTCTTCATAGGGTTTCTTAACAAATATCCAAGAAAGCAGTGACAAGGAGCTTTATATCTGGACGGAATAGATCAAGCCATGGAAGTAACACTTCCCTAAAGGACTTTGCATCAGTCTGAGTCCCTTCTGGGAGTTCCATTGACCAGCAAATGCTCTTGCACATGGGCAGCATATAAAAAAAGCTCTTCCAAAATGACACAAAACAATATGACTAAATGTCTGTTGCTTTGTGAAGAAGCTTCAGAGGGGAGCTTTGCACAAACATTTGTTCAAGAACTCCCAAAGCTTTGCCCAGCCCTAATGTTTGATTCTTTTTCTTACCAGTCAGTTATCTCATTCCCTTTATTTCCTTTGGTTCTGGCAGCCAAGCCTGTTTTTAGCTGATGAGCCATTTGGAAGAAACCTTAGAAAAGAGAGTTGGAGGTGGCAGAGGGAATGGTGGGGAAACTTAAGCTTCTGACTGTTCTTCTCTGAAAATGATTTTCCACTCACATTAGTGTAAATAAATTGGCTATTTGTTCCTGCAGAACCAGCTACAATTTTCTTCTCCCCAAAATTTTTCAATAATTTCCCTTTTAGGAGGAACAAAACACATTCCCTTTAGGACACCACGGCAACGTGTCAACCTGGAAAGACTCATCTGTGAATTCCTTTTTCTCAGAGAATTCAAGGAAATTGTAGCCAACAGAAATCAGTAACTCTGATTGCTGTTGGACCACATCAAAAACATCAGCATGACATGAGATATGTACAGTGGCCTGCTAACTGTACAGTGGCCTGCTAACTGTACAGTGGCCTGCTAACTGTGCATTGTTGTGTCACTCAGTTGAAAGCATTTCCCAAGGCACAGAAAATGTTTACAACGAGGACCTGACTCAAAAGATAAGTAGCAATAAAAAATGAGGAATTTAAAATAAGTCAATCCCCATAAAAAGAAAAAAAAGTTTGAAAAATGTATCATATCAACAGCTGACCCAGCACTTTCCAGATAAGTAGACCCATCAAAAGGGGGCAGTTTTTTCTTCCCAGTTACATGCATTTTTTTTCAGTTTGACAAATAAAGTGACAAAACTGGATCACCATTATATCTCTCTGCTTTGTTTGACTGTGATGTTTTTCTTTTAACTGCATTTTTCAGTCTTTTAACAGTGTTCTCCAGCCAATGCAGGTTCTTTATCCAAGTGTTGGACGTTGCTCAATGATGAATACACATTTATTGAGTCTGTAAGCACTGTGCAAATAAGAAAAGGGAGTCCTTGCTCCTATGATGTGAGTTTTGAATAACTTGGGGGAGAAAACCTTCGTCTCAGATACTTTAGGACATAGAGAGGAAGACAGCTGACTAAGGTGATCACAGTCACCTTCCATAAGAATGATAAACTTGTTATGAAGTAAACATCTGCAAGAAAAAAGATGGTTCTCTGTCACACACTGTAACTAAAAAAGCATATTCTCAAGGCTAATTCTGTTAGCTTTTAAATAAAAATACTGATTAAGAATCTCACTGAAGATGTTATCTTACATGGATTATCTACTTCGGTAGCAACCATAATGGAATTAGAACTCTAAATCAGAAAACAGGAAACTGTTAATAATACCAGTTTGTTGCTGAGCAAAACCACTGTCAGTTCATGGCAATCCCATAGCAATGAGCTTTAATTTTACCTTTGGGGCCCATTTGTTTTCCTATCGCAGCCTGCTGAGTACAGAGAAAAAAATTAACTATAGCAGTTCACGTGGATCCAACAGGCCTTACGTTAATCCTCAGTTAAGGCTACCAGTTCTGAGCTGCAAAAACAGATGACTATCAGATGGAAAATAAGATTAGAGTTGTCTCTTTGCTGCATTCTAGCAGCCTTCTGGACTTTTGTAACACAGTTCTGATAGTCCTGACTTAATGCTCGTAGAATTCTGCCTAGCGGATTGTCATGGCAGTGGATGTTTTTACGTTAAAGGTAAAGGTTTCCCCTTTTGGTCATGTCTGATTCTAGGGGAGGGGGTGCTGATCTCAATTTCATAGCCAAAGGGACATCTTCATCTGAAGATGCTTCTGTAGTCACGTGGCCGACATGACTATACGTCGAGGCATATGGACACTGTTACCTTCCCACTGAGGTGGTACCTATTTATCTACTTCCATTTTTACACATGCTTTCGAACTATTATGTTGGCAGGAGCTGTTTTTACATTATCCAGGGGCATTTTAGGGGCAGATGAGATGAAGGAAAGATGACTAACCCATTTCCCACATCCTTTCAGCACAGAATTATACCCTAAAATCTTTTCTTGGTAAATAAATTTCTGGACATTTTAAAAGGTAGAACAGGACTCTCAATGAAACTAATTTAAATTTACAACTGGAAAACAGAACTCTGATTTTTAAAATAAAATAAAGTTATACTTTGAAGTACAAATCTTCACATGAAACTTGGTATCCAATGGTAAGTTTGGGGCTGCAGAACATTAAAAAAACAACTACTCATCAAGTTTTGGAAAGAAATTGAGAATAAAAATAGACATTTTGAAAATTTATTTTAAAATCCACCATTGACAGTTTCAGATTTGGGGCCATCCCAATTGTCAATCACAGACACAATATTGTCTCACTGTAAATTCAAGATAGCTTCGCAAAAGAGCTGTAATGTTCTAATGTTCTCTCTTTTCTGTCAAACCCTTCAATTACTTGATTTTGTTCCATTTTCGCAACTTGACTCGACTAATAACAGATGGAAAATAAACCCCTAGTAAACATATATTAGTTGCTAGAAAAAGTTTCAATTAGGGAAACTGTGAGGGATAGTTGGATGATTCCCATCTCTACAATTTCAGAGCAACTGTGAAGCTTTTATTTCCATAAATCTTCTCACTCCAGCTTTTATAACCCCTTCATCCTTCCAGTCCCTAAGCAAGTAGCCTAGACACATATGGTTTGAAACCAAGGTATACCTTGTATTGTTAATCTTGACCTTCTATTCCTGAGGGGTATTTCCTGATAAACATATCAAGCTGGATCAGAAACCACTTCAGTTCTTTGAGTATCTTCCTACAGTTTCAAAATTCATACCAAACTGCCTATATTTTACAATTTCAGTAAAAATATAACAGATAAACAATTTCCAACCTCATTATTTAACACAGCATTTTGCAAATAATTATTTAAAAAGTTGAAGGAAGACAATATAAAAGATAGTTACCAATAAATTCATGTAAGAAGACCAGCGAGGCAACGTAGCATGAGAGACTGAGTAATTCTGCCACGATCATAAGCCAATGCCAGGTCTGGATGGTTAGTGCCACCATCAGTAGTTCAGTGAGGATCAAGGATGTGAAGGAAATTGCCACTATGTGGACGAATTCAGACTCAAAAAGCAGAAGTGCACCATACATAATTATGCTGCCTGAAATGAGAGGAAATGAAAGAAGGAATTACAGCATGAACCAAAATGGCAATTGTTGTAGACTAGATGTAACATACATGGTTGAATGAAAAGTAATATCTTCAAATAATCCTTGAAATGAACTATTTTGCAATACTCAAAGCTTTGAAACTAGCAGAGTTTGGAAGCACAAAAAAGAAATTCTGTTATGATAATAAACACTAGGACTTGTTCCTCATAAGCTGCCAAAGAGGCAATTGTGAAATTATATCTCACCATTTTACCTCATCCACCATACAATCCAGATACCAGGCAACCTCTATCTTTTTGCCAAACTGAAGGAATACCTTTGGTGGGAATTTGATGGACTCAAATGAAGATATAGAAAGGACTATTGAGATCTGGCTGAAGAGACAGAGAGTAGAGTTCTTTTGTGAAAGTTTTCAAAAGCTTGTCCATCTTTGACAGAATTAATGAATAATGGTAATTATGTGCAGAAGTAAATGCAGGTAATAAAAGAGCTTGCTTCAAAATTATATTCCTGTTTTCATTTATTAAATAATTCTCCCTACACTAAATTATGGAGGCAGAAGCTTTACTTCTCATTCAACCAGGGTATGATTGTTACCCACCTGTTGGGCTGAAAAGCAAGAATGACAGATGGTGATTCTTCCAAGCTGAGTTCTTCACTGTTTCACACTAATAAACAAAATCTTGCCAGTCTGAGCACTCTACTATCTGCATCTACAATATACTCTGTGGACTCTCAGAAAGGGGCTGTCTTCACCCTCTTTCTTTTATACTATCTGGATTGAGTTGCCTCTTACTCCTCTGGAATATACCCCTCCCTCCTGGGAATCTGCCTCCTTACTACATTCAATGGTACCTCCAGATGGAATGAGTCTGTAATTGTCAGCCAGCCCAGTACAAAGACTCCACAAAATGAGGAAGGCTGAATTATAACCAATAAATTTTCAGGATGCATCTCTTCACTGGAAATGACTTTAGAACTTTGATCATTGCCGGAGAAACAGGCTTTCAAAGTTCTGTTACCCCAACCACTATAAAATAGTTTCAATACTCCTTGCAGCATCCTTTCTCAAAATTAGCCTATTCTAAGGGACTAACATCGTTGTACCATTAAAGTTTCCTAAAGAGAAACGATTCGTTGTATGGAGTGATCTTAAATTTATCTAGTGAATCTGTTTCATTGTGATGCATTCTATTTTTGTAAATAAGCCTGAAAAACAAAGAAGTCTATCCTGCAAAAATGTTTACTGGACTGTTGGAAATCAGCAGAAGGAAACTCCAATTCTCTTGTGCAAGGCTAGTCCCTTTTCCAGGCTACAAAATTAGAAGGGAATTTTCTTTTTCCTGCATGCTGCAAGCAGAAGTTAACTATGCCAGAATGCTCACATACTTGCATATATTTTCAATGTCTTCTGTATCTGCCAAGCTAGGAATAACATATTCAAAATCCATACCTACAAGATGTTTTGCATATTTGGAACAATTTTGTATTGAAGCTGGTCTTGCAATTGTTCAAAAGTTTTCTTCCTCTGTGAAACATGGTTCTATTTTTTTCCTGCCTTTATTCTCAAATCACTTACGAGTTTTTCTGCTGCCATTTTTGAGCTTATTGTTGGAAGCAGCAGAGAGTACAACTGTATTTTTAAAAAATTGTCTTCCACCAGACTAAATAAAAACTCATGAGAAAAAAATTACATGACCTTAGTTTGAAAATAGAATTAAAAATGTTTTAAATGTATTGTATATGCCACCCAATTTCCAGCAACTCTGGGCAGTTTACGATTATTAAAACATTTAAAACAAAGAACATCACGCAATACAAAAAACACCAAAACAACACAAGACAAAAGAATTACCTAATCGTTAATTTTTTCCTAATATTATTGCAATTCCTTAATGGAATAAGTTGCACAGAAAGTTGGTAGGTTCTCCATCACTAGATGTTGTACTCAAGCATCCATTTCTCAGGGATGTTCTAATTTGAATTCTCAAATAGAGTTCGGAGCTGGAATTGATGGTGGCCAGGATTTTGATGGTGGCCAGGAACAAGAGAATGTAACCAGGCAACAGGCACAAGCAGGAATGGGAAGTAAGAAACCAATTTACCACACACAGAAGAGCAAAAATTGGAAGAGAGGTTACTAGATTTGAATCCAAGGAAAATATACTTTCAGGAATCAGTGCTCTCTCATACTTGTAGGCATGGATTCTGTTTTCTTCCAACCAGTAATCCTTCCTACTTTCTAGGGTGCTGTTTCAAGGCAAGGGCATTGGTCTCTATGGTCTAACAACATCCTTCCAAGTTTATGGTTCTGTCAACTGCACTTGGTAGACCAGACCAGGAAATAAACTTCATGAAAAGGCTAAAATAATTTTTATTGAGATTGGCTATAATAACAGAATCTTGCAAGTCTGGTTGTGCTGTTCCTCTTCCTCCTCCTTATAGTTCATGAATCATGGAGAATTCTGTTTGAGATACTTCTGGATGCTATCTCTTGTTCTGGACTTAAAAAAATGTCTAAACTCTTTTTGTTTTGGTAATGATTTCTGCACATCTCCATCAAGACCATCTTTTATACTCTCTACACCTTTTGTCACGAAAGAAATGAAAATATTTCTTCCTATCCCATCTGCACATCGTACCATTCATAATTTTATGCACATTTGTAATAAAGATGAAATTTAAGAATCAGAGGGATCTGGAAAAGATTCTATAATGTAAAGCATACATAAGCAGCAAGAGCCATTAAGCTCAGCAGGACTTTCATTCATTAACAAACAGAGACACACACTCATATGTATATACTGAAGGTAGCTGAGCATGCAAGAAGATAGGATGGGGAGACAAGAATGACTTTGCATTCTGCTTCTGGCCAAATGAGACTGAGGTGCAGACATACAGTAAGTCATATCCTCAGCATGAGTAATCTATACTAATGAGTAATCTACAGCCTTATTTGAAAAGCAATTTGACCAGTGACTCAAGTTTAAGCTATAAAATACAGACTCAGAGAATAACCTTTCCACCATCTGGTCTGAGCTTGTTTTGGGCCATTCTTGAGCAATAGCTACCAATAGCTACTAGCCAAATTGCATGGTGTGATCCATCAAGAGATGAAGTCATCTGACCCACAGAACATAATAGGAGAAGACTCCTGGCTTAGAAATCTTTCCCATGATGTCTCACTTCTGACTGACCAGAAGCTGTATGTTTTGTATGAAGGCCTTGATATTGTTCCCAGCAATAACCCTTGAAAAATAATTTATGTTGGAACATTCTCTTGCACATCTGTATTACCATACCAACATATTTATCTTCCTGATTCTGTTATTCTAAAGTAACAAAGATGAGAAAACTGATTGCCCTTGTGAATGATGAAATACACTCAAAAACAAATAGACAATGGATTGCAATACTTCTTTTGCTTTGCAAACAGAATATAAGGGCAGAATTCCTATTTTAGGAAGGGGATCTAAGCCACCACTACTGTGCATTATAGCCAGAAAACTGATTTCAGGACAAAGTAATTTCAACTCCTTTATGAAATTCAACTGTTTCTTGGGTTATAGGTCACATCATTCTTCTTCTTTTTGCGGACAGGCAGAAAATGCAGCTGATGAAGGGTGAATCCCCAAAAGGTATAGCTTCAAGGTGCAATTCAGTATGAATAGAAAGCATGCAGCAAAATTCTAGGAATTATAGCTGTGGGCTACTTGGAGCAGCTCTTAGGAGAAAAATGGAGGAAGACATGAATAAAACCCATAAGCTGGTTGAAACAGTTTTGGCATCTGGATCCATCTTTATAAACTGGAGAAACCTCATGACAGAGTAATTATTATCTGCCTATGGAGAATGTGGGAGAAGAGACTGCAATGCTCTTCATTAGAACTACTTTAACATAGCAGCAGTTTCAAGGGTGGGATTGTAGCAACAGAACCAAGAACCGTACTACCTGTGTTGGCTTGTTGGGCTCATCTCTGCTGCACTGTAATTCCATCAGTGCAGAGATAGGAATCATAGCTCTACCAATGATAGGTATTAGGTCATAAAAAGGATCAATGGGAATCCGTCTGATCCTATAAAATTGTTGATCCTTGCTCTATCTGGGCTCACATTGACACTAGAGATCAAACTGTTTTTGGTCTGCTTATCTCTGGCTTACCTCCAGACTGCTGATTTTAGCAGCCTCTCTACATGCTTTCTGCTCAGGGGGAAAGCAGGACTGTAGCCAAAGTCTAGCCAAAGTCTGGGGAAATCTGATCAGGAGAAGCTAAACAGAACCCCTGGTGGTCAGTGAGAGCAAATCCAGAGCTCTCCAAAATTTGCCAGCTCTTTTTATAACTAGTGAAACCAGAAAATGGCAAGATTTCCTTTTTGACAGAGGATTACACAAAGCCAATTTAGGAGAATGATTCATTTCAAATTTTCAGAAACATCTTGACAAAGGAAACTTCTTACCTTGGTAGATACTTATTAAGACCCAGATTAAAAACGTCTTATAAGATAATGGCCTTCCCTAAAAAAAATGAAAGGACAGAAAAATAAAATGAAATCTGTCTCATATATATTAATCTCAAAGTCACATGCAGAAATTTGAAAGGTATACGAGTGGAAGAAACTTCGAACCTTCAAGAGATCTTTATAGAGCTCTGGGTACAACATGGCCACTACTGCTTTGACATCTTTGTCCAGCACTAGAGAGAATACTGGAAACATGGTATAGAGGGTAGAATACCTAAAAAAGGACACACAAGAAATGCCAGCTGAAGTTTACAGTAGTCTACCATTTTAGTTTCCTTGGCAAATCTTCTCTTCATTTAGAAAAAGCTAGGAAATATGGATGAAAAACAGAGGCAATTATGTCCACTTTTAAATTTATCTCTGCCAGAAGTTGTAATTTTTTTGACAGCCATTGGCCTGGGGCCACACTTACCACTTTTGCTGAGAGCTGAGTAATAATGCAAAGTAGGAAGGTAGAATGATACACAAGGGTGAAACCCATTTTTTTTCACCTTAGATTTTTTAGAAGACTTACAGGATTCCTTCCTTCCTTCCTTCCTTCCTTCCTTCCTTCCCCCCTCCCTCCCTCCCTCCCTCTCTCCCTTCCTTCCTTCCTTCCTGTTAAAATTCAAAGAAAATAAATCAAGAATTCGAATATTAATCACCATTTAGTGAGAAACTCCCCCCAGTGAAGCACCACCATGCTGTGGTTGGGGGACTTGTGTGCTCTAATGAAGATGAGACCTCTGCCAGAGGTTCAATCATACTGGACAGATCTCATCAGAGGAGCCAGACGAAGAGTGTCTCCCACCAATAAAAATATGAGAAGTAAATTACAGAAATCCATACCAGCTCAGTCGTCACCCGGGTTAACAAGGACCGCGCGAGATGTTGGGGATCTTGTACATCTAGTGGAAAATGAGCTACAGGACTCCACTGGAGAAGGAAATGGCAACCCACTCCAGTATCCCTGCCAAGAAA
>JANHZU010004035.1:79540-90730 GCA_032468055.1 Acrochordus granulatus | reverse complement strand
TGGGAAGGATTGAAGGGAAGAGGAGAAGGGGACGGCAGAGGATGAGATGGATCGATAGCATAGTCAGTGTGATGGGCATGAGCTTGGGAAGACTCCAGGAGACAGTGCAAGACAGGGGGGCTTGGCGTAATGCAGTCCATGGGGTCGCGAAGAGTCGGGCACGACTGCGTGACTGACCTACAAAATGGATCTATAAATTATAGATCTATAAATCTATAATGCTGGGAAAAGTTAAAGGAAAGGAAAAAAGATGAGAAAAGGAAGACAGATGGATTGAATTACAGCAACAATAGATGTACCATGGGAAGACTCGAGGACCAGATTGTCCTGGACAAAAATTATATGGTCCCTAAGGATTGACATTAACTTGATCCACATACACAAAAAGTTTTTTATGATCCTCCAGCTGAACTACACAATATCCAGACAGTATGATAAAACTAGTTCAGGCTTCACAGATGCATACAATATCCTGAAATCTCTTCCATGTAAAAAAAATTATCGGCTATAAACACATCAGCCTGAGATAAAGCTTATGTTATGTTTCTAGTTTATTATATGAAAGAAGCTTCTAATCCAGAAGCAAACCCAAATTCTTACAGCTGTAAGAGCTATGAGCAGAAATTCAGAAGAAGAAATATAAGCAGCACATTCAACAGCAAAGGTAAATCATCTGGTCTCTTCTATGGGTTTTCTCCACTGTCTTGTAACATGTGAAGAGCCTTTGTTTTTCAGGGAACATTTTACATTCATGCATTATCACAGTTAATGTACTCTTTCAGACCTATGGATATCTGTCAAACTTTACAAAAGAAATTACAGAGGAATCAGTTTTCATATCTACTGTAAGTCCTGACTTGTGTTCTATATCATTAATTCTGAAAAATTATTGAAATTTCATTTAACATCTTTATTTATTTATCAAATTTAGAGGCTGCCTATCTCATTCTCAGAGCTACTGATATTGAAAGATAATAGACAAATTTGAGGAGACACCCTTCCCCAGTGTCTTTTTCTAGCTATTGGACATGTAAGCACTATAAAAACAGATGGAAGGAACTTACACCATTATATTGATTAGGTTATACCCTGAGTCTATGTCTTCTTCTGGATACGACAGACAAATTAAAACAGGTGTAAATATGCAAGTAAGTCCTATGACAAAGGCATGTAATTTCTGCTACATTAAGGCCCTTACCACACTTCGCATGTTAAGAGGATTAGGTTAAGGACTGGTAGGGTGATGGCATTAAATGGTAAAATGCTATCCATAAGGATCTCCTAGCATTAGTTCGATGTTGTCAAGGAGAATCTGGACAGCCATATGTTAGGAATGCTTAAAATATAATTGAAATACTGCACTGAGCATGGATTTAGACATGGTGGCCTCAATAGTTGCTTTAAATTCCATGCTTCTTTAAAGCTATATTTAAATGTAACTGACAAAAGCAACTGTAATAATAATACATTTCAAATAAGTTGCATGGAATTTTTTAGGGATTGTTAGAAAACTTTTTAATATCTACTGGGATCTAAGAGATGTGTTTCACAAAAACATGAGTCAAATTTGCCCACTTTGGGAGATGGAAGCAGAAACTTTAGTTAAGACAGTTGGCACCAATAATGCAGTAATGGCTGTTCTATAAAGGCAACTCTAAACTGCTCCATCTGGCAGCTGCTTCAGTGCAACAAACTGTTTGAGTGTAGAAGATCTAAGTGTGTTTCCAGAACAGGAAAGGACTGTAGTGACATGGAGAAAGTTGCCACATCCACACAATGAATCATAACCATGTGGACAACTTCATAGAGACTTTCACACAGCAGACAAAATATGCACACAGGCCTCTAATTAAACTTTTTAATAGTCAACAGAATCAAACAAACTTGGCCTATTTTTCATAATGTACAACATTTTTGCTGCAATTGGGAAATACAGTACATCTTATGGAACAGGCACCAGCAACATGGTATATAATCATACAATCTGTTTAAATTTTACCATAAATTCTGCTACACATTTTATTTTGCATGTTATAAATTGCAAATTTATCTTTGACGTTTATGATGATTCTATAGTGTACTGCAATGTGTCTCAATCTTTGCTGCTTGAAGATATGTGGACTTCAACTCCCAGAATTCCCCAGGCAGCAGGACTCACTGGAGAATTCTGGGAGTTGAAGTCCTCATGTCCTTAAACAGTCAAGATTGAGAAACACTGGGAAGGTATACATTGATATGGATTCAGAATAAAGGATGCTTTGGAACATGAAGGAACATCCATGTACCACCTGTCTTCAAAGCAGCCATGCCTTTTCCTGAGATGCCTAGTCTATGTTGGGATAAGGGATTTCATGCTGGGAAGTGTTATGACTGATATGGAAAGTAATCATACATGTTCTGCAGGTAAAGCTAAGAATTTAGAAAACATTTCTACATAGCACAACATGACCTTGGGTGTTTCTCTACATTTTGAATTTTGTAACCACCCTCCTTTTTCTCCCAAAAAAGTTCTGGCCTTTATGGAAAACTATAAGCAAAAATTTCATGCTGCCATTCTTTCCAAATTTGTTCCTTCAGACGTGGATCCAAAACTCCATTTATGTATTATGGCTTCATATTAGCCAAAAGGAAACACAATTCAGTACTTTCCTTATACTATATATACACAGAAATTTGTACAGGATAGTATAGTCTGCTTAGTAATGCTGAGAGTCATAAAATCATGGCAAGCAGCTGAACTATGTTATTCAAGATAATGTGTTGTCTATAATGCACTCTTATGTAAACAAATACTATTGCACAACTATCATACTTTAGGATTTCTCAGATGTAGTAAAAAAAAACTTGGCCCTTTAACACAGTGATATATTAAAAAATAAGAATAATCTCCCTCTAGTTTTAAGTAGTAACCAAGAATTCTAACATTACCATCTTGGATCTTATTTTGTGTAATGCTTCACATGGATTTTAGGGACTATCTTTTGGCTTGAAAAGATAGATCCAAGATCAGAAGTATCTACCCCTTCAGGAACTTCTGAGATATTCACCTTTAAGCCTAATTATGGTATGAATTTGTCCAGATACAAAAGTCATTAAAAGGTTTGTTTTTTGGATCTGTAGGAAAAGGGTAGCTATGGTGCCATTCTTAAACTATGAAACAACCGTTTCCAATACATTTATTTCCAATACAATTGCTGTTTTAGTAGATGGACTCCAATTCTCAGTCATTCTGGGAATCCACACAGCTGGAGGGTGCTCATATTAACTATGTGCACTGTAAAACTACACAGCGGATAAAGATAAAATCTCCTTTAGTTTGAGGATGACTCTTCTTAACTTCATGAAACATACTTGTACTTTTCTTGATAATGATACATGAAGGTGCTTGCTGCTGCCTTCTTCTGAGATATTCTTCTTCTCTCTCCCAATCTAGCCTTCAAACAGTTTTCCTGGGAATATCTACTAATCAAGTCTCACCCAGTTAGTTTTTAAAAATTAGCCAATAAGATTAGCTAAGTGCTACTCATTGGAAAGGAGAAGGGGGCGGCAGAGGATGAGATGCTTTGATAGCATCATTGATGCGATGAGTGTGTGTTTGAGCAAGCACTGGGAGACAGCACTGGACAGGGAGGCTTGGCGTGCTGAAATCCATGGGGTTGCAAAGAGTCTGACACAACTTAGCAACTGATCAACAACAAAAGCTAGGTGCTGCTATCTAAGCTAAGGATATAAAGGATATTTATTTTTTAAAATATTTAAAACAAATAAATAAAATAAAATGCATTTCTTTGGAAATTGTACTTGACTATCAGTCTCTCTGCCTTGAGAAAGAAGAACTGGCTCTGAAGACACAGTGTTAATGGAACAAATGACAATTTCAGCTACTGTTTGCATATTTTAAGCAGTTGTTTGACTGTTCTAGAAAAGTGTATGACAGGGAAGTCACATAAGCAGCAGCATCCAGAGTGGTGGGAAATCTCTGTAATTCCACTTTTGTCAAATCCCCGAGTTCCACTGCTTACAACCAGAATAGGATGCAATTCCTATTTCAGATGAACTTTCTGCTCTAAGAAATTAGTATATAAATCAAAGGGGAAATGCTGTTCTTCCACAAAGATTGTTGCAATATCACACCAGAATTTTATCTGTAAAGAGGGTAGATATTTAACTGACCCAAGTAGTCCATAACTTATTCATTAAATTTATATGCTGCTGAACTCAGAAATGACTCTCGGCGGCTCACAATAAAAACATAAAAGACAATAGATAAAACAATTTAAACCCATAAAATTAAATACAAATAGCCAAATGGTGAGGGGAGTGGCAGAAATATCTATATGGTGGAAGAGGACAACATTAAGCCACTAACCACCTCCAAGATCTTGTATCCCCGTTGGAGCTCCAAGCCAGCCAGCTGAGCCAGGTCTTAAGGCTCTTCTGGAAGGTCGTAAGGGTAGGCACAGACCTCACCTCTGGGGCAGGATATTCCACAGAGCAGGAGCTACAGCAGAAAAAGTTTTTCTTCTTGACCCCGGCAACCAAAATTCCTTGGTTGAGGGGATCCAAAGGAGACCTCTTCTGCCGGAACTGGTGAGGCGGGTCGAACCGGGGAAAGATGGTTCCTCAGATAACCTAGTCCCATGCCATGAAGGGTTTAAAGGTCAAAATCAACATCTTGAATTGCACCCAGAAGCAAACCGGTAACCCATGCAACTCACTGAGTATATAAGGTATTACGTGGGCCATTTTCCAGGACCCTAAAATCATCCGCGCAGCCACATTCTGCACCAGCTGTAGCCTCTGGATGCTCTTCAATGGTAGCCCCATGTAGAACTCTTTGCAATAATCCAACAAAAAGATGACGAAGGCATGAGTGTAGGGACTCCTGGGTCCAGGAAAGGGTACAACTTTTAATATCCTATAATTAAGTCTGGAATTACAGTTGTATGTCATGCCAGTTGTTAAGTGGGTCATTATGTGACCAACAATACTTTATGATTTTTTTGCAACAATTGTTAGGCAAACACTGTGGTTGTTAAGCAAATCCACTGTCCACAATAAATGCCAGTTTCCAGAAAAAAAATGTTGCAAACTGAAGTGACGTGACTATAGCATGCTGTGAATGACTGTAAATGCAGTCCAGTTGCTGATAACCCAAAATGTGATGATGTGACTGTGGGGGAGGGTAGGATGGCCCTCAGAACTTGGGTCGTAAGTACCTTTTTTGGGGACCTGTTGTGACTTAAAATGGTCGATAAGCAACTGGTCATAAGTCAAGGACTACCTGTAGTGCTTTATGTACTAACAGCATTATTAAAGGTACCCCTAATGATATGGAATGCCGTATTCCACTTCATTATAGTTCTCTCATATTTATTCATCCATATGCTATTAGATTGGGGGGAAAACAACAAATCTCACACTTTTCAGCTTCTCATACCTTAATGCCAGCATTTTTCAGAGTTTCCAACGTTGGCCTGACATCCACTTGAAGTTGATCTTCCACTCCAGTCAGACAGAGCAGCTCCATTTCCATCTCCAGACTCTCGATTACAGTGGCTACCTTCAGGGAGCGATCGTGTACACTTAATTTTGCTTGGACATAGCGAGCCTAAGGAAGATGACAAGAGACACACCCTTTACCACTTGTTTGTTCACTAAGTGCTTAGTTTACTAGTTTACCTCAAAACAAAGTACGTGAATAAGGAAAGGCAGGCCATATTTCCAAAGAGCCAGCAGTAATGCCACCCACCTATTTTTTTAAAGCAGCCAGATTGCACTATTTGGTTTTGGCAGCAAAAAACTAATTCAGCAGCATTATTTTTGGTCTCCTTTTCTAATTCCTCAAGATGTAGAAATAAAGTTAAATAATATTAATTAATATTAAGCCTTTGCAGAGTTTTAGGAGCCATCTTATCTTTCTTCATGTGTCCAACAAAACAAAATAAAAACATGCATACAGACACATACTGTATGTACATCATATGCATCCATACACATAACATTCTGGATCAGTCAGACCCGCTCTATTCCCTCTAAAGATGTCACTGCATCACCACTGTGCCCCCTTGTGGCTCACAGACGACAGAGAAAATTAAATAAAATGCGGCTCCAGTTACGGAAAAAAATGTCCCCCCTCATTAAACAGAGTGGGACATTAAAATAAAAAAAAGTAGGAGTGGAATCAAATCTCTTCCTTCACTTGCAATTGCCAGCACATTTATAGGCCAGGGAAAAGGAGGAAAAGAGCAGGAAACATATGGGTTGGGTAGCCTTTGTCTATATATTTTTTAGTAATTTCCCTTCCCTCCTAAAGTCAGATGGGAAAAGGCTGGCCCGCATTACAAGAATCTTTATCTCCAAGAACATGGGAGAATGGTGAGTCAACTGGCTGTCATCCACAAGTTTGAT
The DNA here is from genome assembly GCA_032468055.1 of Acrochordus granulatus. Lineage (NCBI taxonomy): Eukaryota > Metazoa > Chordata > Lepidosauria > Squamata > Acrochordidae > Acrochordus > Acrochordus granulatus. The sequence goes on along the minus strand of JANHZU010004035.1, from coordinate 84,319 downwards.
GTGGCCCTTGAGCTGCCAGCTGGCTGCCACTGATATACTAGGAGTACATCCAGACCAGCCTTCATGTCATAAGTCATTTTTTATTTTAGCCTTATCCTTCAGCATCCTGGATTGAATTATATAGTACCACAAAAGATGGTGGAACAGAAGACAATGCAAGGTGGCCTGCCCTAACCAGATGCCCTCCATGCTGAGACGCAACACGTACTCTGACTGTGCTAGCTGGAGCTGACTGGAATTGTATGCACTCCTTTCTCCTTGTCATGTAAACTTGGAATCGTAATTGTCTTATGAAATATTCATGCTTTCTGTTTGATCTATACTCTTATTTGATATATGTGTTATAAAGTGTTTTGCACAGCTCACTTAACCAGTCACTTAAGTTAAAGATTTAAGGGTTGCACTTGCATGGCATACCTAGATTGACTAAACTCTGGTTAGGTGTTTTGGTGGTTTAGTGTGTGATGCAAACCCAGCCCATTGGATTAGTTTATATGTATCTCATGTGAACCTAGAATATAAATCAATTTAGCAACCAAGTTATGCATATTGTATCAATGTAGCCACTTAAGCTATTCTACTCTTCATGTCCTTCAAACAGATGGATTTTAACTTCCAAAATTCTCAACAATGGCTGCATTGATAGAGAAATTATGGGAGATAAAGTCCCAGTTCTGGAGGTTTACATGTAAAAAAGGCTACTTACATTTTTAAAGGTAAAAAACAGCCTGTGGAATTAGAATCATAGAACAGTCACATCCAATAAAAACAATAAAATACAAGCAGTATATATTCTATCCGCCAACTCACTCATCCATTTTCCTAAAATTTTCAAAGGTAACCCTTCCAGTCTGGAAACTGCCAATGCATGATGAATCATGGCCAGTTCCATCTTTGCCAAGAAAAGAGAACAGCAAGCACAGTATCTTAGAACTAATCTATTTAAAAAGCATTTTCCTGCTTATTCCAGAGATAAATCAGACATTCATTTTGAGTTTATTTCATAAACTTTTATTTTGCTTACCTCAAAATCTTGATATTGCTCCTCAGACAGGGATTTCTTTGCTACTACAAGAACCCTCAGTCCTTCTCTCGCCATGTTCCCACACTATAACAGAATATAGACACATGCTAATAAGACACATTCCAGTATGTCATTGGAAGTAAGTATTAGCTTAATAATTGTCCCCGTTCTTTTTGGTCAAAGAGCAGTATTTCAAAAATTAGCTTTTTTATGGAATTGCACCATAATATTAATACTATAGTTTTGTTGACCAAGAAATGATATTGTAATTTTAAAAAGTCACCTCCAAAGTAATGGCTACAGTTTTACATCAAGGGCTGGCAATCTTTTCAAACCCCAAATCTTACAGGACTTTGGCTATTTACCCCCTAAAATGTTATTTGATTTTTGGTGAGAATGATGAATTAGGGTAAAATCTCACATGAGATCTGAATATTGAGCTCACCAGAATCTGGCAACATTCTAAAATTTCAGAAAAAAATATATTTCAGCTTAATTTTGGAGAATAAACACACTACTACCAGATGCACTGGTGCCCATGGATGACATGTTGCCTGCTTGCTTTGCTTAATGTTTTGGTCCCATGCAGGGCCATACAAAATATTTTGCTTCATTATGTTGCTGGGTTAGTCTAAATGATGGGGACTTCGAAGCATTTCAGTCTCTGCTTGGTGTTACTAAAGCATAGGTAAGTTCCCAAAGACCGTTATAATGAGAACTGTTTATATAAGCAACTGGAATGCAATATATCTGCAGATTCAACATTTGTGTATGCATCTTACCATTATGCACACACACTGCTTTACTTTTACTCTTTCTTCACCAATATGTATAAGCACAGGATACTCTTTACCCTCTCTTTCGTTTCTTCACAGTAGTTTGTAGGTGGTCTCTTCATGCCTTACAAATATATTTGTTACTATTCCCACTTCCCCAAATGCCAGGCAGACTAATGATGGAAGGAGTAGTACAATAGACAGGGAGGTTGCCAAATTAGGAAAGGCTGAATTTTATCACCAGGTATGTTCTGGACTCAGTCAAGACTTCTTGCCCTAATGAGGATTTCATACTTGCAAATGTAAAATAAGTCACAGGATTAAGGATACTGTTCTGTACCTCTTCCTCTAGCCAGTCATTGTACTGAACAATGCCCGCCATAACCACATCCGCCCCTTTCATGTAGAATGTTATTTCTCCTGTAGATTCATCCTGAAAGAGAAAGAAAGCAGGGAAGAGAAAATAAATGAGATGATGAAGGGGGGAAAAATCCCAGGCTTCTTGTTTTAGTACAGATGCTCAATACCTATTGATAAAATATGTAATGAATCAAATTAATGCCATACTGTATGGCATCCTAAGAATGCTTAACTTGAAGAACCATAAATCAACAGAAGGAAAGCCTGTTATCTCCACAGAATATAAGGTAGCACAATTCAGAAAAAAAATTGTAACATTCCAAATATGGTTTTAAAAGGGTTAGAATAAACACAAAAGAAAAGTTCTGTTGGCATTGCAGAAACAACATGGATTCTCAGCAAGCAAAAGTTAGAAATTAGAAAAGGAAACTGGTGCCAGGAACTCTTTAATAAAAAGACCACTGCAGGACCATTTTCTTTTTAAAAAGAGGGGACATTGGGGAAAGGACTGGATTCTTCCTTGCTCCCAAGTATATAATGGTCCTGTCTTTGGTTAGGTCATCATTCTTATGCAACTAAATTTTTTAAAAAATAGGTGGGATATGCCATTTATATACTATCTTGTTTGCTGCTTACTATCAATTTGGGTGAAGTGTTATCAGTTTCTAAGATACTTAGCATGAAACAGAGTTAACTAAATTGCAAAAGGACAGCTTTCTTCCAATATTTGCAAGGCTGTGATAAATAGAGTGAAATAAATTTCTGCTTTTCCAAAGGGTATGTCCCAGAGGAACAGGCTAAGATTACATGACATAGGATTTTGTCTAAATGCTGGAATTTTCTTTTTGCAGCAGTTGGGTGGCCACTTATGAAGAATAATGTAAATATGAACTTCTAATATTAGCATGTGTGTGGATTAGACAGTGTTGAGTTCCTTTTCAGTTCAGTGGTTCTAAGAGCTAACACTAACAAGCAAATCAAGTAACCAATCTGTGTGTGTTCAGTAATAATTTATACCTGAAGCAATGACTGTTATGTTCCACCATAAAACAAACTCAAAATTCTCCATATAAAAATAGCATATTAAGAAAATTAATTCTAACCTACCCTTTTCCTTGACCTGTTAATTTTCTATGTGCCAGCACTTTATTTTGTCTGAAACAGCATTTGATGATGTAAACTCCATCAAGAAAAGAGAATGGGTTGATTTTCTCATTTTCTGTTTCTGTTCTATTTAATCACAGGTGTTACTGGCTGAAGTCCCAAACTGATGTCAAGTTCCCACTGTTCTGCATGGAAAAAGGTCATTGCTTTTTCCTCATTCTAATCATTCTCTTGCTTAGGATAAAACATGATCATTGAAGAACAATGATTCTCATTTAGCTTTAACATACACTCATGTACATACATTATTTTTATTTAAAAAAATCAATTTGAAACTGGTGAGTATTAAATCACAGGATCAAGGCTGCAGTCTTATGCTCATCTAACTGGGATTAAGTATGCAGAATCTAAAGGGAATACCGAAATTTATTAATCTGTCTATGTACTTATATGTACTTGTATACAGTTCAAATCTGTAGACTCAAAGCTTGAGCACAAGTTCCACAGCTGGACTGAACTTATTTTTCTCTCTCACAAAATGACTTTCTCCCACTATCACATTTTTTTTCTCCTAAAATCTTTCAGTTCCCCCAAAGCCATTGTTGAGCATGATTAAGATATTAGATAAGAACTGAAGAACTAATTCAAATCCACCCTAATCCATGGAATTATCTCAAGTTGAACCTACTTCATAGGGCTGAAGAAAAGCACTGGAAAAGTAGTATTCATACTACCTTAAAACTTCCAGAGAAATGGTGGATTATAAATCAAAGAAATAGTTATTCTGCATGTTCAACAAGTGCATTATATCTGTACTTTTAAGGGGAAAATTTTAGATTAAAAATATTCTCCCCATATTTAGCCCTTTCCAACTTGCGCTTAAGTTTGGTATTCATTTTTCTTAAAGTAATTTCACTGAAAATCTGTGTCTCTGATTTTATTTCCCAAATTTATATGTCTTCAGAACTAAACTAACCCAAAATAAGATTCAAAACATGCTAAAAAACAAAAACTCCAATGTGGTAACTTAGTTTGAAACACATTGAGTGAAATTAATTGATCATTCATCCAATTAAAAAACCACCACCAAAATATTGCTAAGTCACCAAAGTTCAGTGCCAGTGCCAAAATACTAATGTCCCAAATCTTGGAATATCATGAAAATTTGACTTGGCTTTTTTCAAATAATCTGAAATTTTGTAAGATTTCTGATAAGAACCCCAACATCTCATAAGGCTTGGCAATCTACAATTTTTATATTTTATCTTTTTTTACTTATTAAATTTTGGGATTAAACAAGCTTCATAGATTGAAGGTTCCATGTATTGAGCTGCTTGCAGGTACCACAAAGCTGATATTTAACTTAGGTATTGGATTTCAAAACCTTTCAGTGTACATGTCTGTGAAGACTCTCACTTGTCCAGGGTAATTTTATCGCAACAAAGTTTAAAAAACAGGCATCTGGACTGGATTTTCTTTCCAAGTCGAAGACGTTTCGCCTTTAATCCAAAAAGA
>JANHZU010004035.1:59219-75247 GCA_032468055.1 Acrochordus granulatus | reverse complement strand
AGACATGTGATGGTAAAAAGAAGCAAGCATAAGAGGCAACTATCAAAACATTCTCTAACAATCAAAGGTCACATTTGGTTTGTGGGGAGACTTCTTCTGCAGCTAAACAATTCTGGAAACAGGTACAATCACTTTAATAATATATGCTGCATCAGTAGTTAAATTAAATCTAAAGATTATAGAGTATCAGTCAGGAGTGTCGTCTCTGGTAGCTGCATCATTTTCAACTGGTACAGAAAGGAGAAGGTGAAGGAGATTCATTCATCTTGGATGCTGCTTTCCACTGAAAAAAGATCATTTACCTCAATCAGAAAGTGTCCTCACTTGTCTAAGTAATCTAAAGGGCATATAGCGTAGCAATAGCAACCATAACTGGTAAAGAAAAGACTAGGCACGGGCAAAATATCCAATGCCCTAAACACATTAGTCTCTACTGTCTTCATTTGGAGAGTCTCAGGACTGAGAAGACAAATATCTGGGTTAGGAGTTGTATAACATTGTCTCTCCTGGAATGGCCCAGGTCTTCCAATTCCACTGAAAATCTGCAATTGGAGGATGGGGCTTGTGCATTAGGTTTCTGGACCAGAAATGGGGGGTGAGACAGAACAATTAGAGATCCATACCTAATCCTGCTGTCTGTGATCAAATTGATTATATGGGGAATTTCTGGTGAGGTAAATTGTCCTTCCAAAGATCCACCCTGTTGGATAATGTTACAATGAAAGAAGCAAAAGAGTTGACAATATTATCGTACTGCAGTAAAGAAATCTCTGGGGAAAGTAGAAAAATAAAAATAATATTTCACTCAGATAATTCCTTGTAGAATTCCTGTTATGGTAGTGGGGAAAAATGGTGGATATGGTGGGAGCTCTCATCGGAAGTTTCTCTCAGCTCAAGAACAGACCCTGTAATTCACAGAAACCTAGATCGACTAAATATCCCCAAGTACATGCTTAAGTTGGGAATCTGCTATCAATAGCAGTAAGAACATTGTCATGTCCAATGAATTTCAGCAATCTAAATTTAGAGGGGAAGGGAAAAGCTTTTTCTTGGTGCTACTTTCACAGAATTGGGCACCAGCTGCTAATCAATTTACATTGCCAAGGCATCTACAGTATATGTAGTTTCCAGTCTATCTGTTGCATGCTCCATTTAGACCAACAAAGAAACTAGGACAACTATATAGGAGTGTTCTTCATTGACTAGGAAAAGACACATTATTTTTAGTTAGTAACATTAAGCTCCATCAAAACATAGATTAATAAGACAAAACTCAGCAAAAGATGCTTAATAAAATGCGTAGGATACGATATTCATCAACACAGAAAAGAAGAAACAGATGGGTAGACATGGAAGTAGAAAATTGTTTAATTTTTATTACCGTTTTCAGGGTTGGCATCAAACCTTCCAGGTAATTTCACAATTACTAAATTATGCGAGTCACAGAGGAATATATAACCGTTGAGTTTCCTGTTCTGTTAACCTCTTGTGTCAAGAGGACAAAAGTTTCACTTCCAGGTCAAAGGGCATAGCATGGTACCAATAATTAGAGAAGTGAATCAGAACTACAGTTTAAAGGAATCATGGCCAGCAAATGCTTCCAATTACCAGAGACTCTAACCTTTCAATTACATTTAAGCTTGCACTCATTGAGAAATTCCCTTACCACTGTTAGCTGCTTCTTTCATCTTATTAAATGAAACTGTATTAATTAAGGTTGAATTCGGGTACAGGTTGGAGCCAGGAAATAGAACAATGATCTGCAGATCCACTTTTCCTGCTTCCAGTGAATCTGTGATGGGGGCAAATTATCTAGGAGGCAGCCTATTCGAGGGTCCCTGATTGTGTATACTGAACCTGGATAAACACCATTTACACACATGCTCATAGGCGGGTTATGTGGAGGTCAATAACCTTTCAAGGGAACTGCATGGGCACTTCTCAGTGGCTGAAATCTCACTAGATCACCAAATTTTGTAAGATGTTGGACATCTATTTTAATAATTTAAGTTTCAAGTTTCAAATATGTTTTCTGGTAGTGCTGCAGGTGCTGCACTGCCAACTTCCAGACTGTACTGACGGCAAGTTCTGGGAGGAAGAAAGCAGGACCAGAAGGTGCTATCCTGGTCTTCCCTTGAAGCAAATTTATTATAAAATGTGAGGAGCATTAAAACCTGCACAGTAAACAACACAAGCTTTGCCTGTCCCCCAACTGTAACTGTACTTCTCTCATCATATTTTGATTTGTGGAAAGATGTATAAAAACAAAGCTAGTGTTAAGTTTTATTTCCTTCCCCTCTTCCACACCCATTTAGAAAGAGGAGTAACAATGTCTCAAGCCAGAAAAGATAAATCCATCTTTCTTGGAGCAGGGAATGAAGAACATGATGATTTTTCAGATATTCAGCTAAAAGTTCGGGTGAATTCCATTATTTCTCTGGCGCCTAATTTTTCTTACCTGTGTATATATGCTAAAGATATGGCTCTGAACTTCATCTATGGAGTCAAATCCATAAGCCATTGTTCCAAGATGGACACGTTTGAAAACCATCTCATTCTGTGTTAGAGTCCCTAGATTAGAAGCATAATTACATATTACAACACAGACAAAAACAAATCAAATGCCGAGAAATATTTCCAAGTCTGCAACACTAGAACTGCATTCACCTGATGATTGCATGTAACCATGAAAAGCACTCCCAGAGATGTCAATATATTGTTATAGGATTGTACGGTAATTCTTTAAAAAGACACAAAAGTATTAAGTATACCGGAAGAACATAATCATATTAACCATTTTAAAATGTTAAGTAAATATAAATGAAATTAAATTTACTTTTTTTTCTTCACCCCGCCACTGTATTTTAAAATTCAGTGCCCAGCATACTATTTAAAGATAGAAGGTGGGCTTTGGGCCAGAAAATATTATGCACTTGTCAAGTATCTCTTATTCATTTTGCACATTCAAAAAATGCACCAAAAATTAACAATGATCTTTCACACCACAAGAAAAAAACTGCACCAGATCCTGATATGCAAAAAATTTTATATGAAAATACCTGTCTTATCAGTAAGCAAATAGGATATTCTTCCTAGTTGCTCTGGGATTGTGCTAGATCGAACTACTGTGCCAGGTATTTTAGAATCCCGCCGGATCATCCAGCTGTAGACAATTTTTCCCATGTCAAGATTCACCCGTAAACTATATAACAGGAAGAGAGGACAAAAGGATGTTATTAGGAATGTACTCAAGAGCAAGCCTTAAAAATTGGTATGAAGAATATTTGAAGAGATTTGGTTCCCTGCAACCTAGCCAAGTTGGTTCCATTTAGATATGTGGGAATGCAACTGTAAATAGACAACACTGGGTAAAAAATAGATGAGGATCTGAGCCAGCTGCTGTTTTTCTATAAGACTTCTATAGAATCATATGGTAGGCCCCACCCTGCTTCTCTTCCAAAAGGCCCTAAAAACATAGCTTTGTCAGCGGGCCTGGGGACTACAAATGGAAATGGAGCCAATCAAGTGGCTAATCTCATTGTTGCTGCCCTAGGGTGTGGGGGAGGATTTTTTTAATGTTGTCTTTTATATGATGGATTTTTAAACTCTTTACATGTTATAAGCCACCCGCAATTACCTATGGGGGAGTTGGGCAGCTGTATGAATCTAATCTAATTTAATAAATACATTATCTCTTTTCTAAACCCACAGAGTAGACAAGTATGAGCAGAGTTTTTCCAGATGATAAAGTACTAGGATCATCCCAAATAAAAATCACTAAAAAGTAAGATCTGGCCTGAAACAGTCATTTGACCTCTGGCCATTACTAGCAAGCAATATACAGTAATAGGAGATATGATGTGATCCAATGCAAACTCATGGTTAAGCTACACAATATAAGAACTAGATCTCTAGCTGTTATTAAACAAAATGCGTAGGAGGTTTTAACTATGGTATGTTGAATAAACCATAGTAATCTGGTTCACCATTGTACTAAACTCAAAATAAACACATTATCTTAGGCATCCACATGAGGGAACTAGGTAAGGTGAGTGACATCTAGTGATATCCCTATGCAAACTCTGTCCCTTCTGTACTTATGTGCCATATTGCAATCCAAGTACAAAAGACAGAGCTTGCATCATGACATTTTTTGTAATCAGGTGTCAAAATAATTAAGAATTATGGTAAAACATATGATGGTTTAGTATAATGCATGGATTTAGCCTGTTTTTAAGTACAATAGTTCAACATTGGAAGGAATTTTAATTTAGAATCCCCAACATAGACAGTTATCACTTGTTCTCTAAATTTAATATTTAAATTTCTGGCATTTAAAATATGAATTTAACATGAAGCCCAAAGTTCTACGTGAATTTTTTAAATATAAAGAATATTTTCAAAGTGATGATCCCCCAACTGGAACTGGGAAATCAAAGTATTCCCAATATTGATGAACTATAACACTTAAACAAGACAGTCAGAACAAGCAATGATGTAAATGTGGAGAGTGTTAGCTCAACAACATGAGGGCTCCAAATTTCTCATTCCTGCTTTAAATATTAATAATTCTACCAACATGCCTTTTTCAGGCAGCAAACTTATCCATGTGAATATATTCATGAATAAATAAGTATCTTGAAATGATGCCTCTTCACTCTGCATGATTGTTCATTGGAAGGACAGATACTGAAATTGAAGCTCAAATACTTTGGCCATCCAGTGTGAACAGAGGACTCTTTGAAAAAGACCATGATTCTGGGAAAGATTGAAGGCAAAAGAAGAAGGGGACAACTGAGAATGAGATGGATAGATAGCGTCATAGACACAATGGGCATGGATTTGGGTGGATTCTGGGAGGCAGTGTGGGACAGAAAGCCCTGGCATGCTGCAGTCCATGGGGTTGCAGAGTCAGACACAACTGAGTGACTGAACAACCACCACTCTTCATGAATATGCAAGAAATCTGTTGCATGCAGATTTCGGAAACTGTGATTTATTTGGAGTATAGGATCTAGCTTGCTGCTAATGAGAATGAAAGGCTAAGAATGACGACCCTCATGTTCTAAGAAGCTGCATAAGCCTGACACTCACCTAGCCTATTCATGTACACTTGGCCATGGCCTAAAACTGTAGAACCCATCAACAAGTACATTATGTAAAAACTTCTAGCATGTTTGTTTTAGCCTTCAAGGAAACAGTTCTCACTTGAAAATAACAAGAGTAGCAATGGGTTTATGATAGGGATGTGAACTAAATCAGTTATTTATGTTGGTTTGACTAAAGTTCAACATCATCAAAAATATTGCACTATCTTAAAGAACAATAACAAACACATTTATACCTGATAGGAATTATATTTGAGAACAGAAGAAGAAATCTGATGATCTGAAGGTACCAACGGCCAGCAAAGTGTTGAAGCGAAACCATGACAAGGGAGACCACCACCAAGGCTGTAAAGAGTATCTTGGTGAGGCAGTTGACTTCCAAGTCAAAAAGGCCAATCTTTAAAAAAAAGAAAATGACTGCATTAACAATTTTTGCAATAAGAGCAACTATCAAGATAAAATATTGTCATATACTATTCCAGATTTTTCTAAATGGTATACTGCAGCACGTTTCCCCAGTCTTGTGTGTTCCATGTGTGGTTCATATTTTTAAAACAGTTGGGATCTGCAGGAGTTGACTTTCAATAGAAGGTAGGAGGGGATTCCTGCATTGGCCAGGGGTTGAACCTCAAAGATCCCTTCAAACCTTACATACTATAATTCTAGTCAGGAGAGTATCATACAAGATAAGATTGATTCAGATTATCACTATTCGCTAATTCCCTTCTTCAAAGGTAATGCATTTCCAATTTGTTAATCTCTAAACTCAGATTAAGAAAACACAGTTGCTCAAACAAACATAAACTATGTTCAAACAGAATCATAATACAGCTTTGTATGATGGCTTGGTTCACATAACATGCTTAGAAAATGGCTCATTTTCCACAACATATTTGAATCACTGTAGTGAGTAAAGAGGATGGTCTTGAAGGACAGAGGGAAGATTGAGACTCATAAGATTCTGTTACTATAACTATTCTAATAAAAAGTAGCCTTAAGTCTGCAGTGTCTGTTTCTTAGTCTGGTCTACTTTATAGGCCTGATAACTACAAATTACTCAACCCCATTTCAATATAGTCTAGCATGTTGTGAGAATTCAGCAAATGTGTGGTAGGTCACAGAGGCAAGATAAGCTATATGAAAAGATGAATAAAAGTCACCTGTATGAGTTTTGTTTCTAACCAAGTTTAAAATCCACACTGTAAGTATATCCAACAAAAATAAAATTCTCCATATTAAATGAGAGCTATTTAAAATAGATTGATTATGTGCCATCAAATCAGTGTCAGTTTTTAGTGAGTGCATAGACGTTCAAATTATCATATTTTGGACATGTACATGAAGACTCAGCTTCCTTGAGAAATCTATAATGCAAGAAAATGTGGAAGGAATGGGAAGAAAACCACCAAAAGCAAAGTGAATGAACTCAGTTATAGTGGTGATAAGTGCTACTCCCTAATATAGATGTCTAATTGCTTTGAAATGACCCTGCTAGGGATATATACTCTTGGCACACGCTCTTGGTATTTTTTGCTCATCCCTCCTAGGGACACACTCCCACCATAAAAAGGCAACATGGTAAGATCTGAGAGGGCAAAAGCAGCTCAGGGAGAAATTATCTTCATTAGTTGCAAGCAACTGTCTCAAGGGCAAGATTAACAGTTGATGGGAGTAGTGAGATGATAACATCACTTAGGATGGGTGGGAGCAAAACTGAGATTTGGCAGATTATATGGGCTTGAGGTCCACCCCTGGTTTTCTGTTAAACCTTCTACAGGATTATAGTATCCATTTTTGTATTGTTTCCCATGAAATGGGAAATTTCCCATGAATGGGAAATGGCGCTGCTGTTGTTTGCAGCTAAATTGAGGAGAGAGTTATCACAAGGACATTGGGGACTATAGAAAAGGAGCATCAGCATGGCTGATAGTGATCTCCAGTCTTTGAAAGGGGGTATTTTCCCCAGATCATCTAAAACCCTTCAGAGCATAGACCCAGGATGTTTGAGAACTGCCTTTCTCCAACTGTCTGCCTTGTCAGGTTTGGCAAGAGATGCATGCTCTTGGTTCTATTAAGGAATGTTGTTTGGTGGGACCCAAGAAGTCTGCCTTTTCTGTTGCTTTGCCTGCCCCTTAGATTACCATTTCCTCTGAGATTAGGTTGGCCCTGACCCTCTTGGTCTTTTGGAAGGCCCTTAAGTCCTGGCTAAATCTTCCAAGTGCAGGGTCAGAAGGTCAGATATTATTATTGTTGATGATTATACTTGGCTGATATTCTTTTTTATTTTTGTGCTCCATTGTTATTTCTATGACTCTATAGATGTTTATAACCTATGACTCTTTTAAAAATAATTTTAACACAAGTTTGATTATCAGCTATATCTTTTGTATAGAGACGTTAAAAGGAAACAGTGGAATGAGTTTTAATTGCAATTTTTATCATGTTTACATTTGTCATATTATACTGTATTCAGAATTTTTTTAACTTGAATAAGTTGTCCTCTGACTCTAATAAATATAAACTAAGCTAACCCCCTGACACTTTTTCTGGATACAGACACACCAGTGATATTAATATCTATTCTATGACCAAGAAGCTAGTTTCTGTAATTTCCCTATAGGAACTGCTTGACATGAAGCCACTATCTGAGAAACACTGAGATAGTACATTACATTTTTCATTTAAGATGCTTTATATGCATATCTGAATGACTCATGTGAGATATGTGGCAGATATGGCATCCAAAATGGGCCATCAAACTTTGTACATTTACTGACAAACCTAGCTTTACAGACCAACAAAAAGAGATGAGATTTTGTTATAAGCTGCCTGGAGTCACCTGTGAGTTGAGCAATAATATTTTTTTTTCCTGAGTCAGAAGCACCTACAATGAGATGCTTCCGTGTTTGTAAGGATTAGCCAGTGACATCACTATTGCCTGAGGGATGCCTAGGAGGGGGCTCCTTTCATGTCCCCATAAAGTGTCCCACTGAAGCAGTACCTACAGTCATGTGAAAAAGAAAGCACACCCTCTTTGAGTTCTAGGGTTTTACATATCAGAACATAATAAAAATCATCTGGTCCTTGGCAGTTCTTAAAAGTAGGTCAATACAACCTCAGATGAACAACAACACATGACATACTACACCATGTCATCATTTATTTTACAAAAAGAAAGCCAAAATGGAGAAGCCATGTGTGAAAAACTAAGTACACCCTTATTGCTTCCATAAGTATAAATTAAGTTCTCTTTATCATCAATCTCTATTACAATCATTAATCGGCACAGATCAAATCATTAAGCTACAGATTTATAGGCTAAACCAGTAGGATTAAAATGAATAAAAGAGGTACATAAGAAGTAATAAAAAGACTATTCCTAAATTGTATTTGTATTATCTTTTTTATATTTCAACTTATCTGAACATATTTTTCTGTTATTATAATTTTGGTCAGCTCATTAGTTCTAGGGTAGTTGATAACCTCAGAGCAGTTAAGCAAATTATATTTAGGATAAATTTATTAAAATATACCAATTATGACTTAATAGATTGTTTCTCTGCTTCTCTGAATTCTTGTAAGTGCATGCTTGTGTTATTAACAGTATTTAATAAACTTGTCTTCTTTCAATTGCCTTCGATTTTCCAAGTATTAGGAACTTTCATGTTATGTGTCTAACTATTTCAGTTTCATCTTCAGTTTTAGTGTTTCCAGAGGACACTCTGACTTCATCTAATATCGAATATTTGCTCTTCCAAAATTTTGAAATTATTTTTAATTTCAAAATAATTGAGAATATCCAAGGTATTTATTGCAACATCACAATAAAAAATGTATCAGTTTTAATTTGTTAAGTCTTATTTATGATTCAACTTTTCCAAAAACATTTTACAAGTGAGAAAACTGTAGCCTTGACAGAATATACCCTTGTGGTCAGTGTGCTCTGCAGCTCTGTGTGTTATCTAGATTTGTCACAGTCTTTCCCCAAGTAACAAACATCCTTTTTTTCACAACTTCAATCACTATTCTTATGAATTTTTGAGTCTAGAAATATAAAGTGCCTTATTATTTCACATTTTCTCTACCTATTTGTATAATCATAATCTTGTTTTAAGATTGAGTAGTAGACCAGATTTTGTTCTCTTTTCTTCTGTTATCAATAAGAGATTCTTATTGAATCTTATTTGATGGCTGATCCCTTTCAGCCATCAAAATTATACCACCTGAGCCCGTTGATGCTTTTTCCAGTACATCTGATTTTCATTTAATCTCTTTTTGTTCATAAGTCTCACAACATATTCTGCATTTAATTTATTTAAAAATTTTAAATTTTTTCATATTCCTTTCCAAATTTTCAATCATTTGGTTGCTCCATGTTCAATTCTAACTCATAGGTACTTGAAGCAAATTGATATTATATCAAAATGACAATATGCATGCAGATTCCACTAAGGATTCCATTTCTTAATTGTATCTTCTGTTTCCAGTAGATATTTTTGTTTTTTGTTGTGCCTTTATTTGCATGAATATTTCTGGTGATTTCTATATTTTTCTTAAAGCCTTTCCCATTTATTAATTAAATTTGTATGCTGTTGAATTCAAAATGAGTGTTATCATTTTCTTATTATTAATATAAATCTCCTTTTCTCTTCTTGCTCACCTGAAAAAAACATAGCAAAATGTAGAGTGCCAATGACAAAAGTAAGAAAATTTTTCCCAAATAATTGCAGAATTCCAGAGATGAACAAGAAGAGAAAAGGAAAAATATAAGAACAGCAAAATGAAAGCAGCGTAGCATTTTGTTTTCTTTCACTTTTAGTATTCATAGGCAGTTCTCATTTTGCCTCATTTAGCAACTATTTGCAGTTACAGCGATGATGAACTTTGCAATCAGTTCTTGCATTTATAACCTTTGCAGGTCTGAGAGCAAATTAAAACTGATGTAGGATCATAAAATCATAATGTATCACTTAGCAACAGCGTCAGTTAACTAACATGCTGCTCCCAATTGTGGTCATTAAATGAGAACTACCTATTTTGGCTTGTTTCTTCTTTAATTATGTCACACATATAAGACCAGAATTTTTCAAGTGCTGTATTTATCAAAGCAAATCCATGAAATCTATTCCTTACATCCACTACATACTCATCTGGAATGTTATTGAGATTGTAATTTTTTTTCCTTTTAAGTAATAATTCTGCAAGAAATTATACTTTGAGTCATATTTAGCACCTTGTTTTTGCCAACTGAATAGGGTTTCTCTATTGTTGCTTGAGAGTACAGTGGTACTTCACAAGACGAGTAACTCACAAGACGAGAAACTTGCAGGACGAGCAAAAAATTTAATCAAGAAATATTCTGCTAGACGAGCTGCGACTCACGAGACGAGGAAACTTCGTGCCAAACCTTGCGCGTCATCAGTAAGTGCGCTCTGTATTTCCCTTTCGGGCAACTCCATGCGAGAGTTCTGCCGACGCAGCAAGCGCGCACGGAACGCTGTGCGTTCTGCCAACTCTTACCTCGTGCTTTACTCCATTGTTGTAGACAGCAACCCTGTGCAAGAGTTCTGCTAACACAGCAAGTGTGCGCGCGCATTCTGCCGGCTCTCCCTTCATGCAGTTTACTCCATTCCCATACAGGCAGCAGCACACACGCATTTTGCCGACTCTCCTCTCGCTCAGTTTACTCCATTCTCATTTGGGCAGCAGCGTGCACGCGTTCTGCCAACTCTCACACAGTTTACTGATTCCCATACAGGCAGCAGCGTGCACGCGTTCTGCCGACTCTCCTCATGTGCAGTTTACTCCATTCCCATACGGGCGGCAGTGCACATGCATGTGTTCTGCCTATGTTGCCGCATGGTGGCTAGTCGATGTTCCTGATCGCAATGAGCACCGCGTGATCAGCTCACGTGGGAAATCTCACAACTGAGCTCTCCTCTCTCGTTGCGTAAACAGCGTAAATTAAGTGAAAGGCATTCAAGAGAGAGAACTCCCTCTGACTTCAGATTCCCGATTCAATCTCCAGGAAGTCCCCTCCCTCTCCTCTCCTCTCCTCTCCTTTCCTTCTTGCCAGGATATTCTTAAAGCCATGCCCATGCGCGCGCACACAGAGAGCAGAAATTGTCCTTCTCACCCCAAATAAAGTAGAAATCCCCCCTCGTTGCTTCTCCCCTCATAGTACGGAGGGAAGAAGCGCTTCCAAACCCCCCACTATGCCTGGAAAAGCTGAGAGAAAAAAGGCCCTTTTAAAGTGATGGCAGCCAGCAGCAGCTGAGGCCAGAAGCTGCCTTGAAGCAGATCTGTAAGTGCTGGTTTGTTTGCTCTATTTCTGCTTTATATCGTGTGTTAATCAGGTTACTTGTTTCAGATATTAGGGACAATCATTTCTACATCAAATTCCATTGAAAATGATTTTTTGGTGAATATTTTTGGGGGCGTGTAATGGATTATCTGACTTTCCATTGATTCCTATGGGAAACTGAATTTCTCTTTACGAGCATTTCGTGCTAAGAGAGTTCTTCTGGAACGGATTAATCTCATCTTGTGAGGCACCACTGTATTATGAAAAAGAAATATATATTACAAAGGTAGCTAGCAAAGATGAAACTATAAGTAACTAGATTAAAAATTAATATTTTTCTTTCTCTCAGAGGATATTAAATTTTCTCCTAATATTTCTTTTGAACAATTTATCATTATGTCTATTTAATTAGAAGAGGTCCACTGCCTTTCCTGTAAACTACTGTTTTGTTGTAGATATCTGCGCACAACCCAAGGGATACTCGTTTAGATCCTAGCTTTTTTATCCCATGGAAAGTGGATGCACATGTCCAAAGAGACCATATTTGTACATCTTTCTTACATGCTGACTTAAGGCTGGTTTATACTTCTCTGAAACTGCATGTAGGTGTCAACGTGTACCTACTCAGCACAGGGGTTTTTGGGTAAGCAGAGGTTGCAGATGGTCACAGACAATCAAGTGCACATACTCCCAAATCTCAATTGCACATTGTCAGGGGTGCACATCCTGGACACTGATTGGTTGATTCCTGCAAGGAAGGTTGGTAGAAGTCAGTTTTGTTGTTTAAGTGCCCCCTAGCTGGAACATTCACATTTGCAGAAGTATGAATGGAAAATCTCTACAATCATCTCTGAATGGCAAACACGTATGTTCACATATGGACAGTTGCAGAGAAATATAAACGAGCTTTTAGGAAATACGTGATTATGTGTGGTAGGACTGATAGCAGTCTGAATTTAGACATGGCAGTTTCCACTTCAGTAGCTATATGGACTGATTGTTGAGAAGAAAGAAAATGAGTGAAATGAAAGTAATTCTAATCTAATGCTTTAAAGGTTCTATGTGATTACAAGTTCCTCTCCTTCTGAGTGCCAAAGCTTTTAACCTTGAATTATATCTAACAATCCTCCTGTGGGACATCCTTCCTTTGCTTGATCATGTGCAATGACTCAATGTTAATCCCCCTCTTCACACATGGTTCATTTGTTTCCTCCATGTTGATCTTCATTTCCTTAAATTTCCAACATTTCCTTAAACAGCCCAGGATCACTAGGGTTAAGTGACATATACATTTAATAAGTTACTATTAATTGTTAAAACTAATATAGAAAATGTCTGAAAATAGATATTTCCTTCTGGCAACTCAGTATCTTTGGGGAACAAAGAATATAAGGGGCTAAGTAGTTCACATTTTTTATGTTATAGTGGGTATGTACTCATTTTTCATTAGAGGGAGAGAAAAAAATACCTTCCAGACAATAATCCCTAAGATGATGTTACCTGCAAGTTAAAAGCATAGAAAATGGTCCCTGTTACTTCTACAGGGTTATTTCATCATTAGGAAAACTATTACTAAGGAAAGCCAATCTCTTAAAAAAAAGTGTTGGCTGAACTTGAATAGTAACAGAAGAATTTGTATTGTTATTTTGGTTGAGATTGCATCTTCAATGCATATACTATGTGCTGCTTATCTTCATGTTTCCTTAACTGTGGAACAAGTTAAGAACAAATTTTTCTTGCTAATTGTTTTAAAAGGACGTATTCTTCTGACTCTGCCTTTGGGTCATCCCCAGGCTACAATTGAGGGAACATAAATATGTCCTTAGATGTTTCAATTTTAAAATAGTGTTTTTCCTTTTCTCCAATCAAAGATCTTACTGTATGAATTATCTAGGTTGCCTCATTCATAATACAGGTCAGAAGCTGAAATTTGCCAAGCTTCCATTGGCTACCTTGAGCAAAATACCTATTTTGGACTGTGGGCACATCCATTTTTCTCGTCACTAGGTCTTGCCTTTCATGGACTTGGTCCAAGTACTATTGTGTGCACACATGTAAGCATATGTGGACTGCTTGTGACTCCACTCTATCCTTAAGGCAGCTGGGAAGATCTTCAAATAAAATTTCCTACTTTTTTATTTTTCAATTAGGCTGATACAAATCTGAAAAGGAGAAGATACAAATCTTCTCACAATTCATTCAGAACATAGGACACAGCCATCCTGTGTATTTTTCAAAATTAAAAAAAAATCCTGAAACCTAGCAGTTCTGCGCCATCATTGTTATCATCTTCATCCCACATACTTATTTATTTTATTTACAATCACATTGCTATGCTTCCAATTTCTGAAGACTCTTGGTGGCTTACAGTGATTAGATACTTTACGGTACATTATTAACCCCACCCCCCTTGGCTGGCTGACAATGTTCATATCTGGGGTATCTTCCGAGGCTCCTGCTCCACCCGCAGGATGGGCACATCCAATGCTGCTCCCATCGCTGCTGGCCACTCGCCTGAAGGAGGTACCCATTAATCTAATTACATATAACTGCTGTGTGCACAGGACCTGGAGGCAAGTGACAGGAGCTCACTCCATCATGTGGAGCTGTGACTCGAACCACCAAAGTTCTGGCCATCTTTGGTCGACACAATTGGCACCATTAAACCGCTGCACCACCGTACCTCCATATACATAGTAACAATAAAAATAATAGTTTCTTCCTTTCCCCTTCAATGCTGATTAAATCCAGTTTCACATCTGAACCAGTTGGAAAACTGATTTTACCACAGAATGAAGTGAGTTTTCTTTGAATGTTTACAAATTGAGCAACATTTCCCAATATCCAGATGTCGTTGTGAATTTATTTTAAATTTCAGAAGGTGCTTTTAAATGCAATGACATCTGCTGCTGAGAATTCTGGAATAGTACCATTCTGGCATGATTTCAATTTTATTCTAGAGTAACACTGTTCTGAAATTGTAGTAATCTGTATCCAAAATTAGCACAAGAGTTGATATCAGTTGAAATTAAACTCCATTTGAACAATCTCATATCAAGAATTGCTTAACAAAAGAGCAAGTTTTGAACCTGAAGCACTGATTTCTGATTTGCTGTACAGATATTAACTAGAATAAGAAGGATCAGATCAAATAAATTAAAATATATTTGATTTATTTAAAATTATAGACATTATGTCCAAATGGAGGCAGACAAAGTGTTCAATTTCTCTGAAAACAGTTCTTCCTACATTCAGTAATAATACCATTTGCTCTCTTTTTTCTTACATCAATGAAGAAAGCCTTTAAAAAAACTTTAAAAATATACAAACATCCTTAAATTAAAAAAAATAGGTTTTCCTGTTTCAAATACTCCAAAAATAGTTATCCATCTCCAAAACAAATCCTCCTAGCCCAAAATAAATGCTTCTAACAATTAGCTTCTATAAAGTTACATCTACTGTCACCTTGGGCCACAAAGACCTATGAATATGCTTATGCTAAATATCAGAATTCCAACCAGCAACTCCCAATACCTCCAACCAGCATTTTAGTTGACTGTAGTGATGGAATTACAGTTATAGCATATTGATAGCATGCATGGTTGAATGAACCCTATTATATTGAAATAATCAATAGGCTCTGGCCATCAAAGTTATTGTCATGGCATGTTTAATTACCATGCTAACATAGTTAATATAATTTTGTTGATATCCTTATATTTATTGGTGGAAATCTTATGTTTAAGATTAATTTAAAATTATTACTTTGTTTCTAATCAGATGCATCAAGGATAATTATTATTTGGCTTTAGTTGTGTCTAAGTAACTGTAATACTTTACTCTCTCCTCATGAGATTGTTTGCATGTAATAGCTATGAAAATTAATTTCATTGTTAAAATGTAAGACTAAAAAAAAGTTGAAATCTCATTATCACTGTGACAGATTCTGTCAAGTTAGGTAATGTCTTCAAACTTGTCACATTAGTTTGACCAGTAGTTATGCTAACACATTTGCTCCCTTAAGCTACAAAAATGTAGACATGATGATGCAGTGACCAACTGAAAGAAAACATAATTGCCTCAAAGGACATTTTCTGTAAGCTGAAAAATATGCTATTCCATGTAACAATTTCTGATGAAGGGCTAAAAATGGAAATCCTTCCAGCATTCTCTAAGTGTAACATTTGATGCCCTTATTCTAAATTGATTTAATGAGAATGGCTCCCATAATAAGGATGGAATCTGTATTGCTGTCTCATCTCTGGCATCAACTTTTTTTTAAGGTAGGCAATTGATGAGGAAAATCTCTGTAAAAATATAAGCAGTTATTGTTTCAGTTCTTTCTTTTTTTACAGCAAGGAATGAGGAATCCTGAATATATTCTAATATATTTGTGAAAGTCCCAAATACAAACTGATAAAGTCTTGGCTCATAATACACCAGATTTAACTGTGATTGAATAGAAGAAAATGTGGATAATTGATATGGCAATACCAGATGATCGTAGAAGATGAAGAATTGAAGTCAGAATATCTGAAAGATTATGTAATGAATCAGCCATGGCGGTCCTTGTGGTTATCAGTACATGGGATGCCATACCAAAAAATCTTGGATAG
>JANHZU010004035.1:0-23164 GCA_032468055.1 Acrochordus granulatus | reverse complement strand
AGTTTGATTTTCATGTCAACAGAATCACCAGAACTAAATCCAGTTCACTAAACTATGTTTATGTACTAATGCTTGACATTATCATAGCCCTATATCCATCCTTATGAACAGCTACTAGCTACAATAAGTTTGCTGCACTTCAATATACTCTTTAGTCTTTTAGCTACTCAGGCAGCTGCAATGTGTTCTGTTGCAAGGATTGATGAGTCAGCTTTCAAAAGCATGTAAAAATGCAAGTAGATAAGTAGGCACCACCTTCAGTAAGAAAGGCAACAGCGTTTCATGTGCCTCAGTGTATAGTCATGCTGGCCATATGACCACAGAAGCATCTTCAGACCATGCTGGCTTTTTGGCTAGGAAACAGAGATGAGCCTCATCCCTAGAGTCAGCCACGACTGGCAGGGGAAATCTTTAGTTTTGAAGTTAAACCCAAGAAACTTTGCATTCTGGAGCAAAAGAGAACAAGGAAGCACTGATTCCCATTCATCTAAGATAGCCAAATGGACTTTTAGCTGATCTCATTTTAATGCTGGCCACTCCATGCCATCTGAGAGGAGATGCTTCTACAAGGAGGGGAACAGGACACATAGGGGAGGCTACAGAGCCTTATAGAGCTTTGTTATCTGGTAGAGCTGGAATATTATTATGTATTATATATATAATATAATATATATATTATGGTCAGCCAAGAAAACAAAAAAATGGATCATCAAACAAATGATGACTTCTCTGTCAAGCACAAATGACTAGGCTTCTACAAGCCTAGTTAATTAAATTAAATTATAATTTAATTAAATTAAATTATATAATAATTAAAATTTAACTATTCCAGATATATAATACAAATAACTGGTTTAATTTGTATATATAATACAAATTAAACTATTCCAGATATATAATACAAATAACTGGCTATCTGGAGAAGACTGTGATGCTGGGAGGTTGGAAGGAAAGAGAAAAAGATGACCAGCAACAAAGTGGATAGATTCAATTACAGTGGTGATGGCTGCACGATTAGAAGATCTAAAGGACCAGATCATGATGGAAAAAAGATATCTAGTGGTTGTCAAAAATTAAAATGGCACATAATCAAGCAATATCCAGTGCAGCAGTATTTTCCACCCTTGTAACTTTCAGATGTATGGACTTCAGTTCCCAGAATTCCCTAGCCAATATGGCCACTGCTAAAAATTCTAGGAATTGAAAACTATACTGCAGAGAGTGAGAAACACTGCAATAAACTAAAAAGCTCCGGGAGGCTCAAGAGTATTAGCATAGGATATAGCTATTGTTGCTTCCATATTACTTATTATCTGAAATGTTATCTGGCTTAATTTGATGGTCAGTGATATCTGTGATCAGACCTCCCAATCTTCTTTAATAACAGAAATGTGTGAGCTTCCAAGTGTTGCTACTCCTCCTCAAACCATTCCTCATCATAAAAAGGACTAAAGCAGGAAGAGTTGCAGTCCAACCACACCTTAAGAACCAGATGTTTCTTACCTCTTTCAGATCAAATATGTATGTATGAAATGGATCCTGAATTTCTAAATGGAGAGGATATTTCTCCCATAATAAATCCTCAAACTAATTTACATATTTCTTATATTGGCCACTCTTCTTTCCTATGGAATTAAGGGGAAGATTTAAGAATATCCAAAGCTCATTCGTGCAGGCACAAAAACTAATAAAACAGGAAAGCATTAATATCTAGGATTGTACAATTCTTTGAATTTTATTTCAAAAAGGTGTTTCAGAGTATGATGAAGCATAAATGTAGCAGTTGCATTTTTTATACTTCTACCTCATTTATACATCCTGAAAGAAGGCAGTATCAAACTACTTTTGTAAGCCAGCCAAGAAAAACACAGAGGGATGATATAACAACAGTACCAGGAACTGAGCTTGACTTGAAAGAAACCTTACCTTTTGTACATATTTGCAAAATAAAAGCAGAGTTTTCCTCTCATCTCATAAACAATTTTTTATTTTTATTTATATTCCGCCTTTATTATTTTTATAAACAGCTCAAGGCAGCAAACATATTTATCACATCTTCCTCCTCTTATTTTCCCCACAACATCAACCCTGAGAGGTGGGCTGGACTGAGAAAGCATGCTTGCCCAAGGTCACCCAGCTGGCTTTCATAGCTAAGGCAGGACTAGCACTCACAACTTTCTGGTTCCTAGTTTGTTACAATTACCACTAGACCAAACTGGCTCTCTTCATAAATGGCTTCTCTTCTATAAACAATGGAAGCAGTTTGTGCATTTATTTAACACAGTCTTATATTTTTCAATACATATATATATTACACCTATTTACTATTTATTTATTAGATTTCTGTGCTGCCAAAATCAGATGACTCTCGGCGGCTTACAATAAAATAAAAATTACTATGAATGATTTATATTAATTCCATGCAGAAATAGGTTACTTGGCTTTAAGTATTTTTTCCCATGAGAAACAGAATAATTAATATGAATGAAAAACACATAATTATGCACATGAAATCTGATGTACTAACATTTATAGACTGAATCTATAGGCACAGATTCAACATTCTCCTATTTCACATTTCACTCTCTATGTGAATATTTTCATATGCAAATATGAGTTTATAAAATGCCGTTCACAAAAAATGGATCACACTGTCTTCAGAAACAAAAGAGGCGTCTCCTAGAAAGTATAAAACTACTCTTGGAGCCCAATGCTACAATGGACTCGAACTTCAGGTTCGCTACACAAAGAAACAGGGAAGGAAAGCAGATGAAGGAAAGGAGGATGCTATTTCATGCGCCACTTCCACCGGAATTTTAAAGACACAAAATATCCAAAAGCCCAGGTCAGAAGACAAATCTAGGTCAGGCCTTCCCAATAGGCAAATATAATTATATGTTGCACAGTAAACCTTCCAGAAATCAGCCATTAAGGAAGTCATTTCTGGCAGGAAAAAAAAAAGCATTTGAATTACTAAGATGGAACAAGTTTAACCTAATGGAGGTACCTCTGGAGAAGCTTTGATTAAAGATACCGATGATTAAAGGGAGCCAGCTCAAAGTTTACATATTTCCTAATAATGAAAAGGGGCGGGGCCACCTCCCTCAATTGATATTTGGCCTAAGTCCCTATTGTTGTCGCCTGGTTGTATGAACGCTGCCCAGAAAGAGGTGCCTCCTTCCTTCTTGCCCCTCCCGGTTTGGCTCTAAGGAAGGACCCTGCCGGCTGCAGCCCTCTCCTGCTCTCCCTTCCTTCCTCGTCCAGGTTCTTGAGACTGGAATGGCAGCCTCTGCCTGGGCGTGCCGCCGACAAATGGCGTCAGAAGCAACCTGTCAGTTCCTGCCGCTGCCGGGCCTCTCCCCCGCGCCGCCCGTTCCGGCCCAGGTCCACCATAAACCCTTCAACCCCCTCCGCGGTTATTCCTCCTGCTACGCCGACCGGGCTCTTCCCGACGCCCGGGAAACAGTCTGGCTACCGAGGCGGCATCGAAACGGGTGTTTGCCACAGGCGGGAAGCGGGCGGGGGGGGGGAAGGTGGGGAAACGTCCGCGGAACCCGGTTCGGGCAAGGGGGAAGGTGCATGGAGGAGAAGACGCTGGACAGCCGGCGTGTGCGGAGCCAGCCACGGAATCTGAATAACCCTAACCCTTCATCGCTATCTGAGGCATTTGGCCGGCTCGGAATGGCCGTTCCTGGAGCCAGGGCAGGGCCGGCACAGACCGGCGGCGTTTTTTTCCGAAGCAGCCCAAGCAGCAGCATCCGGGCGGGGTGGGGGAGTGAAAGAGCCGAGGCTGCTCTCCATTAGCGGCCGGGAACCCAAGCCGGGGCGGCGCGCCCGCAACCATGGCTGAAGATTGCTCCGGCAGCGTTCTGCCGCCGAGGCGCGGAAAAGGAGAGCCTGGAATGGGGACAGGGGAGGCCCAGCCGCCGCCCCGGCGGAGCGGGTCGGACGCCAACTTACCCGCCGCGGTGCTTGTTGTCCATCCGCTTCTTCTGCCGGACAGGCTGCAACGGGATGTTATCGGTCATGACCGCGGCAGCCGCGCCGAGCGCAGGCGGGGAGGAGCACAGAGCAGGTTCGGCTCCCCGCCAGCTTCGCCTCGCCCGGCCCAGCCTCTCCGCGCTCTGAGCAGAACGCGCCGCTGCCGGCCGATACCGGGCGGGCTGGGGGCTGGGCGGCGTCGCGCAGGTAGCGTGGACGCTCACGCCGCTCGCGGTGTCCCCTCCCCCGGAGCCCACCGAGCCGGGAGCGCGAAGTGGGAGAGGGGGGCTTGGTAGGCGCTTCTAGGCGGTGGTGCCGTTCCCCGGCCCCGCGGAGGATGACGGCCGCCGCGCCCCGTTTTTTTTTTGTCCGCTTTTCTCTCTCTCTCATCGCAATATCTTCCCGCCACTTTGCTGAGCGGCTCTTGTCCAAGCGCTTGGAGCGGCCTTCGAAGACCTGCCCATCTGTGGACATTGCTCTCCGGAGCCGCTCTGTGGATATCTTTCCTCTCAGCTACATCCCTCCCGCGCCTTCCCTTCGTTGACCTCCTGGTGCTTTCAGAGGAGACGTTGCCCTTTCAGTAAGCTTTTACCGGCTCTCTGCTGGTCCATAAAATCAGACGATCCGGGGAGGGAGGTTGGGAAACTTAAAATAAAAACCCTGAGATATATGTCAACGATTCCATTCCCAGGCACAGATTTCTGGGATGTTGCAATGCCATATTTTGAGAGGATAGCATTGAGATAATCTTGCTGATCAGGGTTGGGATTGGTTGCGACCCATCCAAGTACCAGAAAATCCCAGCACTGTAGATGTATTTATTTATTACTAAGATGTATGTACCATTTCAGTCATAACAGTTCTGAGGGACTTAGTTCTTATCCATTAAATATAGCAAAATTTAACAATATAATTGCCAAATCAATACTCTAATAAATATCCAGTAACCTATCATTTGTAATCCAGCCATATCTCCTTGCTTACAGGAACAATAATTGAATAATTGTTTTTCATAGAGGAATTTTTGTTACTTTTTAACAAAATAAAATACAACATACATACAAAAGACAAAACAATTAAACAATAGCAAACACAATGTAACAAATAACAACCTAAATTACAAATACATATACATGCTTTTGGAGAACCTCAGAACATTTAGGCCTCTCTTGCCATAGTTTCACTATTAGAAACGTACTGAGTTAAATGGAATTAATAGAAAAGTAGCAAGACGGAAGTAATTGTTCACTAAGAACATTGATGCTCATCTCAAACTTGCCATTACTCACTGGAATGAAGAATGTTCAAGGGCAGATCAATCAAAAGTGGAACTTATAAGATATATTGCTATTATGTTTGCCAAAACTTTTTTTCCAGAATAAGAGCCTCATACCAAATGTCAAACATGGAAGTAAAGGTATTATAGTTTGATATACTTGCACCTACAGAAGTTGGACAACTTACCATCATTGAAGAAGCAAAACATAACGGCCATCTGTCCATGTGCTGAACAAAAAGTGGACATGCAGCAAGTTTTTTGATTATTTGCCATTGAGATGACGTAGATAGGCCTTCTGTGGGATGATCTATTCAATCTATCTCTCCCTTCAAGATTCCCAGTAGTGATACTGGCAACACTGTAATTGAGTCAGTCCAGACACTGGTGGTATTACCCATCATTTTAGTGTCTTTTGAGTTCTAGGTTGGTTGCTGAATATGTTGTCATTAGTTCGGTCTTTTTTATAGTTTTTTCATTCTACTTTTTGATTTGCATTACAAAAGCTTACAGATCATTTGCAGTTTCAGCAGACAGAATAATGTCATCAACAACACAATGCAGGTTATTTCTTCTGGCAATTTTCTTACTGCAGTTTTAAAACCATGATCTCTTTCTTCCAATCTAGCCTATTCAATATATATTTTGCAGATAGGTTAAATAAATAAGGAGAAAATATACAGCCTTGTCTCACTGGAAATCTGGAGCCAGTCCCCTTTGCCATAGTCTGTCTGGCCTGTGACTTCTTTATCCTGTATATAAATATTGTATCAGGATAGTAGTAAGATATTCTGTGATTCCCATTTTTCTAGGGTCATTCCAAAGCTTGACATGCTCAGTCTAACCAAAAGCCTTTCTGTAATCAACATATGGATTTATTTGTGATGTTTTTTGGCTTTTTTCAATTATTTAGCATTCTATTCTTTAGCTTTCTATTCTCCATACTTCTTTCTAGACTCCCTGTTCCCAATATTTCTCAAGCATAAGTGTATGTTTCTCTCAGGAAAATGCTTCTTCCATACACGGAACAAAGTGCACTCCACTGCACAAGAACATATGCCATTCTTCTCCTTTGATCATGCTGGCTAGGTTTTATGGAAATCAAACTGTAACATAGAGAACACCAGATTAGGAAAGTATGCCATGATAATGTATTTAAAAGTGTGATAAGACTCTGTTGTTATAGTTGCTGTTTTTATAGCTTATCCATTAATACTTGACTACCTAATTTGTTTATTCTCTTTTCCAAGAAACTTTAATAGAAGATGAAAAAATAATAATTTCCTTTGCTTCCCTTTCTGTCAAAAAAAACTAAATGTTTTATTTGACTAATGTGGTTGGATCATATTTTGCACTAGAGTTGATAACTTGCAGACTAAATAGAGTCACTTTTTCTTTCAATTACTGGAGTTTCCCAACATCCAAATGCTGACACTGGACAGCAAATTGGCAAATTACAATATTTCCTCAAATCCAGTTTCTGTGATTTTTACGTTAAATACAAAAATATAAAATAGGTTTATTAAGTCTCTGATAAGATTATCACAACTTGTTGAATGGGGGAGGGGGGCAAAATCTTGCAAAAGATCCAAAGATTCAACCCTGACACTTTAAGCAACAAGTTTGCAGTGTTTTTCTTCCATGTTCTTTCATGGTCAATAAATACAGTAAGAATCTGCAACTTTCAAAGGAGTTGCAGAAAGTCTGCCTCTGCAAAAACTTGCATCCTCCAAAGACTTTGAAAATGATCTTTTTTCATTGTCTATGCTATGTGGGACTAGCATAAGTTGAAGTCTAAAACATCTGGAAGGCAACAATTTGTCAGCACTAACATATGTAATATAATTATCTATGCATACCTGCACTGTGTTTTGCAACTTTGATTTCCCCAGATGTGTTTTCATGAGAGAAATATGTCTGGCAGATGACATGAAGAAGAGAAAGGAAGTATGCCATCAATTACACAATTTCTCAAGTTGAACATGCAGCTGCAGCTGTAAGGAAAATCCGATTATTAAAATTTTGGAAATGGAAAGACGAAGAGAGGAAAGTCAGTATAAATTAGAGGCCATTGGAAAGCCATGATTTTTTGGC
The DNA here is from genome assembly GCA_032468055.1 of Acrochordus granulatus. Lineage (NCBI taxonomy): Eukaryota > Metazoa > Chordata > Lepidosauria > Squamata > Acrochordidae > Acrochordus > Acrochordus granulatus. The sequence goes on along the minus strand of JANHZU010004035.1, from coordinate 15,813 downwards.
CACATTTATTTATTCACAAAATTTATGCACAGATCCAATGTTACAGTGTAAGGTCAGTGGCATGAGGATGGCTTTTGGAAACTTGACACAATCAAATGCAAACTTATGTGGTCCATAGGCTGCCTGTCACCTGGCACAGCTATCAGAATCTTCCCAGACTAGCAAGAGAAGGGGAATTGATTCATGCTTTCATGGGGGTAGGTAAGAAAGCAGAAATGGTGCCTTAAGACTATTAAGCCATTTATTTCCTCCCTTAGGACCTCCACCTTCACCCAAAATCAGAATCCCATCTCTACCCACTTTTAATACTTGTAATATTGCAAAAAGGTAGTCATGGCACTACTCATATCACCAGGAATGGAGAAATAGAGTTGTATATCATCAGCATATTGATGATACCTTATCCTATGGTGACAGATGATCTAACCCAGTGGCTTCATGTAGATGTTAAAAAGAAGTGGAGAGAGTACCAAACGCTGTGGCACACCACAAAATATGGCTGTGGGTTGGATCTCTAGCTTCCTATCAACATTGATTGGGACTGGTCACTGAGAAAGGAGCTCAACCAGCACAGAACTGTGCCTCTCAACCCTAGTCCATAGCTAGCCCAAAAGGATATCATGGTCAATGGTATCGAAGGCCACTGAGAGGTCTGGTAGAGTAAGGATAGATCACTACCCCCATCTCACTTTTGTCAGAGATCATCCATGTGTGTAACCAAAGCCATTTCCATCCCATAACCAGGCCTGAACCTGGACTGATGTGAATCCAGATAATCTGTTTCATCCAGGACCCTCTGAAGCTGCCAAACAATCACCTTCTTAGCCACTTTCCCCAGAAAAAGAAGGTGGGAGACTGGATGAAAATTGTCCAGGAAGGTAGGGTCAAACATTGTTTTTTTTTTTGAGTAGGGGGCAAACCAGGGCCTCCTTAAAAGACCCTGGGAATGTACCCTGCTGCAGTGAAGAATTAATAACTGTTGAAACCTACCTGAAGGTCACTATCCTAGATACTTTCATCAACCAGAAAGGACAAGGATCTAATTGACAGGAGGTTGGCCTGACAGCACCAAGGACCCTGTCTACTTCTTCAGATCCAAGAGTCAAACCATTCCCAGAAAACAAGATAAGACCTCTCCCCAGGCATTTCTCTTGGCCTTATGCATAGAGTCTAGCTGAGAGTAAATTTGAACAATTTTATCTGACAGGTATTTTACAGATTCTTCAGCTCGACCCTACAAATGGTCTTCCAAGCCCCATCCCCATGCATGGACAGACTAGGTAACCCTAAACAGAGCTTCCAGGCAATTTTCCACAGACAATAAGAGCAGAAAAGTAAGGTTTCTTTAACACTTTCACCATCACAAGGTAGGACTTAATAGCAGCTCTAACTTGTGTTTGGTAAGATTTGTTTCTCAAGCAGCTCTCTAAGTATCACTTGGTCCTTTTCAAAGCTCCTCAGTAAACCAAAGAGAATGGTGAGCATGCTGGGTCAAGAGAGGCTGCATAGGCACGATTCTGCCTGATGCTACAGATGCCCTTTGGTTCCAGGCAATGACTAGAGCTTCAGCAGGACTGTGCAGCAAGCCTCCAGAATATCCTCCAGTTCCCTTTGAAATCCATCCAGGTCCATCAGTCACCAGGGGTGGATCATTTGAATCCAGCCTCCCTGTGGAGGGGGGCAGCACAGGAGAACCTCATTGCTACCAGGGCATAGTCTGACCATGACAAAGGGGATATGTTCCCTACCAGATTGTATTGCCATTGTTCTGACAAAGATCATATTAAGAGTGGATCACTCTCCCGAGTTGAGCCTTGGATGACCTGGGACAGGTCCTTAGACACTTCTGAGGTCAAACCCAGGGATGGCAAGTTGAAGTTCCTCAGGACCATCAGCCTGGACAATTCCACTGCCAATCCCGACATGACCTTCAGCAGCTCAGGCAGGGATGTTGCTAGGTATCAAGGTGGCTGGTACAGAAGCAACAATCCCAGCTGGTCCTGTAAGCCTAATGTCAGGAACAGGATCTCACTGCCAGGTATGTCTGGAGCATGGTCCCTGGAAGCTACCAGAAACTCACAGATGATCCCCTTCCTTGCTCTGAGGTCTTGGCTAGTGCCAAACCCTAAACCCAGATGGACAAATTTCCAATAGGGACACACCCTCCTCTGGTGTCAGCAGCTCTTGGTGTTGTGTGTCAGGTCTGTTTGCTCATCCCTAATTAGATCACAGATAAGGGAATCTGTGTTATTTACAGACCTGGTGTTCATCAGCAGCCAGATCTCAGGGCCTCTGACGGTCTGCTGCCCAGGCACTGGGAATGAGCTCAGAAGGCTGGACTCACTACCGATACTTAGCATCGGGGTGGATTCCTCTGGAACGGCCTGCCCTCTGGCTCCCGTAATGTCCCCTGCCTGTAACCATAGAAATATTCTGACCCACCCTAACTCCCCCGAGGTAACCCTCCTCTTTCCACCCTGGTCTCCCAGCCCTATGGGCAGAAAACTCCACCAACCTCTCAATATAGACATTGCCACACACATTCAGAGGGTGGTATTGGAGAAGGGAGTTCAATCACAGTGCTTTAACTTCTGCTATCAACACCAGGGGCATTCATTGCCCAGCCAATCTACCCCCAACTGCCACCCTAAGTTAGCACATTCACTCCTCCCCTATTCTGTCTCTCAGAGAGAGGTTCCAAACTGCACCCCAATAAGGCCCACCAACCATTCCAGGCTCAGCCTGCCCTGTCTCCGCCCCCAGTCACAGGACCAACAGCTGTTGGTTGCTTGAACAGTTATTCTAATGGGCTCAGTGGGTTCAGTGGGCAGTTCAACCCATTGCTGCACCCCTGCTGGCCAGCTGTTACATCAGAGCTGCAGGTTTGGAGGATTTGGGGGCTCCAATGGGCTTGATGGATAAAATAAGTATCACTGCTGCCTCCACTGTTGTTGGAAAAGTGTCCTCACTGTTGTCACTGCCACAGGTGCTGTTGGGGAAGTAAGGAGTGCTGGAGCCAATTAATAGTTACCACAATATATTTGGGAGTCCAGGAAACTCGGGGTCCCTGATGCATTTGATAGACGGCGGCTCTGTTCCTCATCACTTGCCGCTGACCAACCTCCTCAGTTCCATTCCCCTTGATGTAAGGCCGACAGCCAGCCAGTAACCATTCTGGCCGCTCACTGCTCCCTGGCAGATGGTTGATACCTTTCCTGCCATAGTGGCTGATATCTCTGAGCCAAGAGTGGGATTCCATGTAAGGAGGGGGACAGAGAGGTTAGCCCAACATCTTGTTTGGGTTCACAATGAGACACTGGAATAATAGCCCTTCTACTGAAATTGGTAATTAGAGACATGGTCTCCCAATCTGGATATAACATTAAGTTATCAAGATCAATACAGATAGTCTTCGATTTATAACCATTTGTTTAGTAACCATTCAAATTTACAATGGTGCTGAAAAAAATGACTTAGAACCAGTCCTCTCACTTACAATCATTGTGGCATCCCATAGTCACATGATTGCAATTCAGGCACTTGGCAGCCAGCATGTATTTACAATGGTTGCAAGGATTCTGGGATCAAGTGATCATCATTTGCGACTTTCCTATCCAGCTTCCAACAAGGAAAATCAATGGGGGAAGTTGAATTTGCTTAACAACTGCATGATTTGCTTAATTACCACAGCAAAAATGTTCTAAAATCAGGCACGATTCACTTAATGACCACATTTGCTTAGCAACTAAGGTTCTGGTCCCAATTGTGGTCATAAGTCATGGACTACTTGTCTTCCGCTGAAGGCATCCAGTGCTTTTTTAAAGCAATCATTATTAGCAGAACTCTGCAGATTAAACATGCAGTGCATGAAGAAGGGCTTTCTTTTTCTTGTTCTACATCTCCTTCTAGTCATTCTCCGTATCTGCTTTCTCTGAGCCATGCTTGATTTCAGTTCAGTTATGTCCCTCCTCAAAAACAAGTGCAAATTATGATAAAACTCAGAAAACTGAGTGCTCATTGTAGGTAGATAAAATAATTTAAAATTCCACTTAATGTTTTCAAGCCCTTGTATTTTGATTCCTTTACAAAAGAAACCAAGGAGATACAGAAAAAAGTGAGAGGACCTTTTTATTTAAAGAAATTACTCAATGAGATAGACCCCCCCTTTCTTGGATGTTTGCAACAAAGGACAATCGAGATGCTTGAAATCTGAATTTCTGCAGTAAACAAAAATTGTACTAGATGTTGTCAATGGCCCTTACCAACTCCATGAGATCACTCAGTAGGATTCCCTACTTTCTAAATGGAGTTAATCTAATCCTAAATTTAATGTCCAAATTTAGATCTTTTATTTTCTCCATGACTTTGAAATCTTGCTATAGCTTTTAAAATCAGTTCCAGTTTTTATTACTCTTTTTTTTTTACCATAATTTAGGCTTTAATACTTATTGCTTTTTATTGTGTGGCCTTATAAAAAGCAATCAGAGCCAAGTTGATCTTAAAAAAAATAACATCCAATTGAGTGATCCCTTTCTTAGGATCAGCCACAATAATACAAAAGAGTGCACAAAGGTTGGAGGATTCCAAAGATTTCTTCAAGTTGGATGTTATAAAAAGCAAGGAGGTGCGGCTGTGGCAAGAAAGCCCACAGTTCAGACAGATCCTACAATTCATACCCAGTCTCAAAATGGAACAAACGCCTTTATTGAAATTAGATTTAATTTGGGTCAGGTTCAATTAGTTTTTAGGAACAACAACAAAATAGTAAGTTCTTCTAGCTCTAAAAAAAAGAAAAGCCATTAATTCCACACTACTAGCAAGGTTTCTGGCCTGGCAGAAAACAAGGAAGAAGAAGAAAAGTCCATTATTTTGATTCTTTCACAAAAGGTACCAAGGAGATGTAAGACAAAGTGAGAGGATCTTTTTAGTTAAAGCAATTACTCAGAGAGATAGTTAAAAAAAGTCAGTGAATTTATCACTAGAAAGAATTAGGCCAATTATGTAATACTACTAATAAAAAGGTACAAAACTGCAGTTTCCCCAACATCCATTCTTTCAAATCCTCAGAGCCTCCTGTGAGTGGAATCATACATTTGGGAAATGTTGGGGTCTTCAGGGGCAGAACAGATGCCTTCAAGCCTTGCAAGTACTTTGGACAAGCATTCCACATCTTAAATCTTCTGAACCCCTCCCAAATTGATCCTGGTGCCACCCATTCTTGACAGGCTACATAAAACCTGATTTGGCCTTGAACCTAGGAAGACAGTGATTTGAAAGATGAGTCTCTTTTAAGGCATGCTTCCTATTTGAGTGCAGAAATCCTGTGTTGGTTGATTGTACCTAAAACAGCTGAAAAAATATTTGGGATTTAGTGATACACCTTATAAATTATATAGGGAACCTCTTTTTGTTAACCACCCAATAATAATAAATTTGGGGCACTGGACTTGTCAGCAGAAAGGTTGGCAGCTCGATTTTGAGACCCAAGCACTGCTGCATAATGGGGTGAACTCCTGTTCCTGCCCCAGCTCCTGCCAACCTGCCAGTTCAGAAGCATGTAAAAATGCAAGTAGATAAACAGGTACCACCTGTTTGTTACCTTCCTCTGGTAGGAAGGTAACAGCGTCTTGTGCACCTCAGCATACAGTCATGCTGGCCACATGACCATGGAAGCATCTTTGGATAACATTGGCTCTTTGGTTATGAAATTGAGATGAGCACCGCCCCTAGAGTCAGATACTACTAGTAGGGGAAACCTTTACCTTTTTAATAATAGAGATACAGACAAAAAAGCAAAATTCTAAGGCAATTCAGTATAATGTACAAATTACTGAATTGTTTGTATTTGCATGAAGTTTGGGAAGAAATAATTTGCATAACTTGGTTTAATGTATATAAATTGCTTTTGTGTATAGGTAAAGGTTTCTCCTGCCAGTCATGTCCGATTCTAGGGGGTGAGGCCCATCCCCGATTCACAGTTGAGGGAGCCGGTGTTCTAGTATAATTTCAGCTCCATGTAATATACAGTACGACATATACCCTTGGAAATGGTTCAGAAACTCAGATTACTACAAAACAGGCTATGACCCAAGACAAAATATAGAAAAATTTTGCTTATTGGAAAAAAAGTGAATATGTATGTACATAGATGTTTGTGTTTTTCTGTGTTTGCATGTGTATAAAATAATAATATACCTAGCAGGAAATCACTCTTCAGAACTAAGAGAAAGTATTTGCATTACAGTTTAAACCCTGTAATGGCTTGGGAACAGGAGAACCAGAGATATGGATGATTCAGCTTACAGGATGATCAGCAATCAGAAATTCAGGCTGAATTTCTCAAGAGTTGAAGTCCACACATTGGAACTTCATTGGTGCCCATGTTGGGAAAGGCTGTTGGAGGTTTCCAGCTCTTTTCATGTTAAATTATTCAGCTTTTACCAGGGAGTAATGGTATATCAGTTGTGGCATTACAGTTATAAAATGTCTTCATTAAACAATTATCCTTACTTCTTTTACTTATTTGGGGATTAATTTGCCCAGACATTTTCGTGTCTCTAGTTTTCTTGTGCATTTTTTCCACCTTTTACTTTATTCCTTCCTCTTTCCCTCAATTTATCTGCCTTGGTTGCATAACCTTAGGAAAATTGTTTAGAGAAGTCTTTGGTCCAAGAATCAACATAAAATGTAGCAATGCAGGATGTGTTTGTGTTTTGGCCGTTTCAGTTTGGAATTTTGGAAGTTGCTGTCCAAATATTGGCGGGGGAATAACCTGTTGGTAAAGGTCAGTTGACACATGCATGAAATCAAGTCATAGAAGGCTACAACAGCAGAATTGACAGTCCTGCTCTGAATTCCGGAAAGTTAATGCAGTTACTGTAAAACTCTACTTGCGTAGTAGAAATGCAAAACCAAAAAAACAACCTCCTTGAGAGAAAGCTTGGCCTGGGTGACAACTAACTTTTGACTTACAGAGATATTTTTTTATGCAAGGGACTGTTTAAATGGGATCTTTTATTTGCCGCCCTGATAGTGACTTAAAATGGGGAGCTCTTGTTACTTGCTCCAGCTCCTGCTAACCTAACAGTTCAAAAGCATGTAAAAATGCAAGTAGATAAAGAAGTACCACCTTTGGTTGAAAAAGTAACAGTGTTCTGTGTGCCTTGGCATATAGTCATGCTGGCCACGTGACCACGGAAGCGTTTTGGACAATGCTCTTTGGCTATGAAACAGAGATGGGCAGCACTCTGTAGAGTTGGCCATGACTAGCAGGGGAAACCATTACCTTTTTTTTAAAAAAAGTATATAAACCGAAGCTTCAGATGGACATTTTATCAGTTACATGCACCATACATATAACTTACTGCTTGTAAATGAATATCTCCATATCTATATACTACTAATGTCTCATTGTCATGACCTTTAAGCAGGCAAAATGGTGCATTATAGAACAACAATTTTTGAACCTAGGTACCTCAAATGGAAGATTAAAAGCAAAATAAGATGGCAGATGAGAGTGGACGTTAAGTGTGGAGCTCCCGATGGTTCTGGTACCCTCCTGAATCATACATCACTGTGTTATATGGACTTGGGAAAATAACAAAAGTAACAGGAGTTTGAGAGGCCAAATTCACCACAACAGAAGTTGAGGGAGATGGCTGGGCAGAGAAAGTTCTTAGACTTGGATAGGGCATAATAACATTTCCTTTTTGCCTTGGTATAGTAAGTATTCAAGCCATATACCCCCTAAAAAGTAAGCTTATACTTCTTGTTGTCACAAGAAAAAGAAATGCTTTAGTTCATTTCTGGTCAGTGCTAGACTTTATTCCATTTGTTTCATATACTGTAATCTGTATTCATTCACCTGGTGATAGCTTGTCCTTGATTCATTTGGGCACAAGAGTTTATTTACATTTTATTAAAGATTATGCCAAATTTCCCCAAGGCAGTCTGCCTTTTTCACCGATTCTTTCCAAAAACCTCCTCCTGATGGTATTGGGAAGCTTTTAAAAGACTGTCTTTGACAGAGAGGGAACAGCAATTCTGGGGAAAGGAATTCCTTCTTTCCTTTAAAATGAGGTTATCTTTAGAGTCTGTGCATGTTTGGAAAGACTGAGGGTGAGAGAACAATCTGAAGCTGAATTTCCATGAGAGAGAACTATAGCTGATTTCGTGGCCTGGATTCAGGATTTAGTAGAGATGCCCGATCTGCAGTTTGGAAGCTGTCTTGAATCTAGCATCAATGCTGGACCTCGTGACATTGTGTTAATAAAGAAGTTAATAAACTCTGGCTGATTGGCATTGGTGTGACATGAGCTGGTCATCTCAACTCTTATTATACAGTAGTCTTACTGCCAACTTGACTAGAATGGAGAAGCACTATTGATAAAGAGGGTCCCACATGACCATTTGTCATGCTTTGGGGCATCATCATACCACAAAGCTTGATGATGCAGGCACAATCACATCATCGCACACTGTCACCCTGTACACTTGTATTCCAATGCCAGATACAAGTATGTAAATTGTGGCATTTGCAAGGCAATGTAATCATATATGTTTCATCATCATCGCTCTGTTGACACTTTCAAACAAATGTTTCATCATCATCCCTCTGTTGACACAGAGGGATACACATCCCACATTGCTAGACCTTAGTATCTTTGCAGTCCCTGCCAGAGATTCATTTAACATCAATAGCTAATTGTCTTGTTGGGATCAGGCAGTGGACCTGAGCCTGCTCCCTCCTTATTAGACTATAGGAACGGGCTTAGAACATTTGTAATGCTTTCTACATATTATAATTGAGGTTTGATTACTTATATTGGGTGTAAATATCTGTAAATCATGTAGAGTCATAAATGAGAATGGCAGCATATACATTGTAAGATTTGTTTGAGAAATGCATAGAACACAGTAGAAGTTTCTCTAGTGAAACAGATATGATTATGTAACAAAAATGAAGGTTTAGATGCATCATGTGAAAAAAGTCATCCCAGATTTATTCTCATATCAACAGAAATGCATCAGTAATAGTCCAAACAAACAAACAAAATATAATCCTACACAGAATTGCTTAAACCATCCAAACATTCACAATGCAGAAAAAGAGATTATTCTTGGGATGCACCTTTGGCATGTTCCATGTAACAAGATCCATTTTACAGTGTAAACAGTTTGTGTTCTTACTTTACAAAGTACAGATGGAAAGGCACAATTTGGCAAAAACTGATCCTAAGCAAATTATAATAATTAAAAAATATAACTGGAGACATACACACATACAATACTTTGCGTGCAACCACATTACACACATTATTTTTTTCAAAAAAAATTATTATTACTATATCCACATTGTTTCATAGGCCTTTGCATGAGCAAAGCTGGACTTAGAAGTTGGAAAAAGCCACATTTTCATTCAAGTCCTCTTAATACCAAATCTTAGCTTACTTTTCCAATGCAGCTAACACACAGGCAGATCCTGCTGATGAAAAGAGAATGGAGGTGAGCAATGGATGGGAGACTTAACACAACTCTTCCCCTTCCATGACACACCTCCAAACATCTTCAGGTATCCCTACAAGCATATCTTATTTTGGTTCAAATAGTGCACAGTAGTCTCTGTTTGGATCTCAAGTTTGACACAGTGGTTATTGTCTAGAAAAATAGAACTTAACACTACCATAACAAATTAATATTAAAAATAATGAGGTAGATAACTTAGAATCCAGAAGACCATTCCAGTAACCTTCATACAGTACAGTACAAATGCCACATCAGGATTTTGTTCCAGGCTTTCTCCCCTAAACACTACACATAGATAAAGTCCAAAGGAAATATAGGGCTGCCCAAAAGTCCCCTCCTCTGGAAATACGGAAATGATTCAGTCCTGCTGTATGAGAAGTCCAAACTCACACAGGTATACGTCTTGCTGGACTGCAGCCCTGAATTACTAAAGTGGAAATGTTGTCTCACACACACAAACACAGATGAAACACCTACTTCACTTTAAATATAGATTTAGACAGACTTCCTTCCATAGTGGAGATGAGGGACAGTGGCTGACAAAGATCAAATGTTGGGAAGATTTCCTTTCACTAAGGGATCAGTTTCCAAATGCCATCACCTGAGATTTTGAATGAAAACTGCAGAGACAGAGCAAAATCTCAGCCTTGCTAGGATTTGATTCCCCTTCAACAATGTGCCTCTGTCTGCATATTGGGGGGATGGGGTTGGGAAGAAGGCAATACACAGCCACGAAGAGTCAGCTTTTTGGCACTGTAGATGGTGCATGTACAATGATGTAGTCTTTAAATAAGCAGCAGAATACAGAGTATTTAAGGTGTATAATGGACAACAGAATATGCCTGTTTAAACATTCAATTTTGATTTTTAAACAGCATTCTTCTGTGTATATCCGATTCTCATGTCCAACAGGCATCATAAGACTATTACATTCAAAACCACATCAAATTAAAAACTCACAAACAAATAAAAGAGAACTCCTCCAAGGGATGGCATCCTAGGATATTTACCCGCATTATTATTTTCCACGTTATCAGTCATGAATTCCATGAGTGCCATTCCCCCTTGTCCCTCCAAAGATCAAGAGATTTCTTTATTCTGCTCAAAAGCCCCAAATGGTTTTTATGTAAGCCATCTTAACAAAAGCAAAATAAACAAAAAGAGGTACATGTTATAACCTTTGGAATTTCACATTGTAAAACATCTAAGGTTTTACGGATTTGTTTCCCACGTAAGAACTATCTTGTAAGACCCGCATAGAGAAAGAAGGATCCTAAACTGGCTTCACTTTTGTTTTGCGCAAAACATGGGCATGATTGTACTCTGGGCAACTCTTCCAAAGACAGCCTTAGAATCATTTGCACGTCAGTAAGAAAATAAGGATACTTGCGGTGTCATCTCTTAAAAATATATATTTATATAATTGACAGTGACTTTTAAAAATCCATCCTTGCCATCTTTCAAACTTTCTGGTCTTTAATTAACAGCAATTTTATTCTCCTCTACGAAGTGAGGGAATTGGTGTTTTGGTACATTGTCTTCAGCAGTGCTGCTGGGCTTCTCCATCTCTGAGCCAATCACAGCTTGGGAATTATCCATCTTGGAAGCTGCGGCAGAATTCATTGCTACATTGATTGCCGGACTTCCCCCAATGGTGTTTGGAAGAGAACGAATGCCTCCACTTTGGATCACAGAAATCTCATTGGTTTTCATGGTTAAGCCATTACTGAGCACTGCAGCATACTGGTTCCATGCTGATGAATCAAGGCTCACTGAAGGAGTCACCACATCTTTGGGGAACATTTCTGGTACCTTCTTCGAATCACTGCCAAGAAGAGCCATCGGGTTATCAATGGACAATCTTCTGCCACGCCTGGCTGAATTATTCCACATGTGAGTTCCAACATGGACCTTGAGGAAAAGAATGTCAAAATTATATTTTGGTGGGTATGGATCTGGGCAAAATTTTGGCAAAACTTAAATGGAAACTAAAGCAGTAAAGTTTTGAATGGAAATCCCAGGTTCAAATCCCTGCTCAGTAACAGTGAACATGGCATCTTAGGAAAGCTTCCTTCCTTCCTTAACTTCTACCACTCCACAGTTTATCTGTATCTGGTGAGCAAACAATGGCCCTGAGGCTGGTTTGAATGTTCCTCTGCAATTCAGACTTCTGATGATAGCTAACTGTCTCTTATAAAATTGGAAAAGAGAGAAAGGGAGCATCCCACCCACTTTTGTCTCTGGTCTCATCTCTTGGTAGCTGTAGCCCTACTATCTCATACTCCTTATCTATCATCCAAGGACATGTAACCTTCCCAGAAAAAAATGTTGCCTATCCCTGACATGTAGCTCATCCCATATGTCCTAGCAAAACAAAATAAAAGCAATTCAGCTACCTGATTAAACAGAAAAGAGGCACTGGCATGAGTCCATTACAAGAATGAGAAATGAGAGGAGAACTCCTCATGAATATGGGATATCCTGTAACAGTTACAATGATCAAGCCTTCTGTTCTACAGTAGTCATGATCTAGGTTTTTAGTTTGCTTTTCATCATTCAAAACAAATCTGAAGACAGATTGTTAGAACATTCTCTCTTATGGTAACAAGCAGAATTTTAAACGTAAATGTAAGTCTTTGTACATTTAAGATAAATATTTCTTAGGGATGAAGTGGTAGGGAGAAATTAACTGACTCAAAGTCTATGCCAGCCTCACGCTTAAACTGGACACCCTCCAGGTGTGTGGACTAACTGCTCTCCATCTCAGCAAGGTAGTAGGAGAATTTTAGACACAGATGTAAAGGAGTTAAAACACCAAGAATCATGCTTGGAAGTGTTTGGCTTTTTTCCTGTAGGGTACAGTATATAGAAAGAAGGGATAACAGCAACAAAGTTGGTCACCACAGTGTTTCTCCAGGAGTAGATATGGACCAGTTTGGGAAAGGCTGATCTACTCATTCAATAAGATTCCTGCAAAAGAATTCTAGTTTACAAACAGCTAACTGTGGGTGTAGACATTCTATGTATTCATCTCAGACAACTAGAACAGCATGTAAATATTGGAACAATATAACTTGTACACATGGTCCATATCCAATCCTGAAGGAACACTGTGTTCTGCTATGGTCAATTTTGTTATGTTATTCAAGATCTTTTATCTGTAGATTGGAAGCATTAGCTAACTATCCTCAGAAGTTGCTATGCATTTGAGAATCAAAGAACAGTAATAAGTTATATTGAGAATAAGAGAAATAGTATAAAGCCATCCCTCATCACTTGATGTCCACCCCATGGGTTGGAATTTAAAATTAATATGCTAGTTGAAAATTCTGGGAGCTATAGCCCTAACAGATTTGGAAGAAGCTAAGTTGGAGGGAGCTACATAAACTGAACATGAATAATTACATGAATTAATCTATATTGAATGTTAAGAGCAGCAACTGCGCCTGTTAGGGGAAAGGAGTCAAGGTCAGTTTCAGTAAAACAAAAAAAATGACCTTGGTGGAGATATGCAGGCTCAGTGATCAGTAAAATGGGTTGAACCATTTTTGAGTTCAGAACAAGAAGGCAGGAAGTAACAGATTTGCAAGTTTGTGCTATTATAACCAATCTCAATAAAAGTAATTATAGCCTTTCTGTGGAGTTAATTTCCTGGTCTGGTCTACCGATTGGGGCCGACAGCTTCACTCACTGGGTGAAAAAATTGAGCTTTTACTACAGCCTCCAAAGCCAATGTCTTGAAGTGCTTTTTCTATCTTTTACTAAATATCTGAGAAGATCATACTAGCTGAAGAGAATTCTCACATTTTGCACTTATTACCAACATGTTTCACCAGGCTATTGAGGACCCCAGCCTAGGACCTCCAAATCCTAATGCCAACAGTGAAAGAGGAGCTAAACATAGATATCATTGCCTTCAATTTGCTCACCTTGAGATTCCCCTTTGTGGTAAAAGCTCTTCCACAGATGGTGCATGCAAATGGCTTTTCACCTGTGTGAGTCCGCTCATGGATCTGAAGAGCACTTGCTGAAGAGAAGTTCTTACCACATGTAGTGCAGATATGCTGCTTAGCAGTACGGCGAGGGGGTGGCACCAGAAGAGGAGGCACACTGGGTGACAATGCAGGAGGGGCAATAAAATGGCTCGTGCTAATGGGGCGATCGCTAGACATCTCCATTTTTATAAGAGCTGGCGGTGCTCTGATAAATGACGGGTGGATACTGTTCCGGCCTGAAGAAAAAAAAGATAAAGAATGTGTTGATGTAATGCTTGTACCACAAGTTTCATAAAAATCATCCAATCCAATTTTAATATTAAAAACAGTTGAGTGACTATGAACAGTTGAGAAAGCCTGATGGAGATGAAAATAAGTTGGAAATGAGGGAGATGGGGGAAGGGCTGGGGATGTTCTTATCCCATTAACATTGCCTGGAATCTAGCCTCAGGAAAAAAATGGTCATGAATTCAAAGCATTTTAAGAGAAAGCCATTGCATGTGTAATTGTTGCTGTTGCATTAACAATCCACAAACACTTCCAGTAAGAAATGGAGACAAAGTTGAGCACTTCAAATATAAGGCCTTGCAGTTACAGTATGATGTGGTTCATGGAGGGGCATTTGTTGACTTGGTTAACACAAAAGGGGGAGAGGCTATCCCCTAGGGCACTCATGATGTAGAATACTGCAGGGTTAAATGTCCTTTCCTCTTTTTTTAACACCTCCACAAAGCCTCATCCTCCAGTTTGATACTGGGTTTCAGTGTTATCACTATACTGATGATATACAATTATATCTTTTCCTCAGACCTGCCAGGTGGGGTTGTTGGAAGTCCTGACCCAGTACCTGGAGGCTGGATATTAAGACCCCCCATGTAGACATCCCATACGAACTCTTGGATGGAGTAATACAAGAGTCAAGGTGCACAATTTGGGGGTTCTCTTGAACTCACAGCTTCTGCTTGAAGAGCAGATAGCTGCTGTGGCAACAACAACAACAACAAACATTTGCTCAGCTCCTTCTGATATGCCAGCTATGCCCATTTCTGGATTGTATTGGCATATTTTCATTAATCCAGGTCATGTCTTGCAGCAAAATTGCAAAAACATTTTGCAAACTTTCTTAAAAAGACAACTAACTGGACTTTTATTTTTAGATGTTACAGGAAAAGGTTTCACCTCCCACCCAGGAGTCATATGGCATGAGCTTGGGGAATGGGAGGAAAAGATGCTGCCTAGGAAACAATCAGACAAAAGGGAGAGAAGCTACATTTGCTTAGTGGTCAGAGAAAGAAATACAATAAGGATTTGCCCTAATGGATAAACCAATTAAAAGTGGTGGCAGGAAGTTTATACTTTCAGACTTGCAAGATTCTGTTAATGTACCCTTACAATAAAGAAGAACTAGATCATCTAGTTATGTTTCCTGTCTGGCTTACCTGGGAGGACTGGCATCATTCTTGCAAGTCTGAAAATAAAAAAAAAAGTTGTTGTTCAGTCACGCAGTTGTGTTCAACTCTTCGTGACCCCATGGACTGCAGCACGCCAGATCTCCCTGTCCTGCACTGCCTCCCAGAGTCCACCCAAACCCATACCCATTACACTGACTATGCTATCTAACCATCTCATCCTCTGCTGTTCCCTTCTCCTTTTGCCTTCAATCTTTTCCAGCATCACAGTCTTTTCTAATGAGTCTTCTCTTTGCATTATGTGACCAAAGTATATTCTTCAGCTTCAGTTTCTGTCCTTTCAATGGGCAATCAGGGTTGATTTCCTGTAGGATTGACTGGTTCTATCTCCTTGCAGTCCAAGAGACTTTCAATAATCTTCTCCAGCACCACAATTCAAAGGCATCAATTATTTGGCACTCAGCCTTCTTGTGGTCCCACTCTCCAGCCATACATGACAACTGGGAAACCATAGCTTTGCCTCTACGGGCCATTGTTGGCAAGGTGTTGTCTCTGCTTTTTAATATGCTTTGCTACAGCTTTCCTCCCAAGGAGCGTCTTTTAATTTCATGGCTGTAGTCACCATCTGCAGTGATCTTGGAGCCCAAGAGGGTAAAATCTTTCACTGCTTCCATTCCTTCCCCTTCTATTTCCCAGGAAGTGATGGGACTAGTTGCCATGATCTTAATTTTTTTAATGTTGAGTTTCAAGCCAGCTTTTGCACTCTCCTCTTTCATCTTCATTAAAAGGCTCTTTTACTCCTCTTTGCTTTCTGCCATTAGAGTGGTATCGTCTGCATATCTGAGGTTGTTGATATTTCTCCCGGCAATCTTAATTCCAGCTGG
>JANHZU010004034.1:33414-46434 GCA_032468055.1 Acrochordus granulatus | reverse complement strand
CTTGCCGTACTCCTTTCCCAATTTGGAACCAATCTGTCATTCCATGTCCAGTTCTAACTGTTGCTTCTTGACCAGCAACTTGCATTTTTACATGCTTTCAAATATGCAACTTAATTATCAGCTGGCTCTCCCAGAACTAGAATGGGATCTGAACAATTTTAAAGGAAATCTTTAGCACTAAAGATGTATTTCATTCTTGATATTCTTCAAATATATTGGGCTTACAAGTTCCAGAATTCCCAGCCCCTCAAATTCCAATAATGGGTTGGATTTTCAACTACAGGGAGTGTCTGCAGATTTTTCGGAAGGGGAACACCTCTGATTTTGTAGGTGCCATAAATATATTAAAGAGTTAAAATAAATATGTGGACAATCTTTTTTTTTAATTTGGATGCCAGTGGGCATCTTTTGAGATGCTCTGGGTGCTTCATTACCAAGCCTTTAATTACAGGAAAACAAATACATTTGAATTATAGAAATATGGTAGATTCTCACTTCCTCCACATTCAAGCAGAGATAGACCGTTATCTGTCAAGGAGGCTTTAATTTGGATTCTTGCACTGACTTGTGATTTAGTGAGTTGCAATTCTCCATGCAACCTTAAGGCAGTATTTCTTAAAGTATGATCCAAGGACCCCTGGTGGGATCCATGAAATCATAATTATTTGCCAGATATTGAGGATATTTTCAAAAATTTAAAATAATGTTAATGTTACACCCAACACAGAGACTGGTTTTACACATACTGTTAAACCATTGTTTCAAGCCCTAGTTTGTAAACCATTTCCATACTGTTCTGAAGAAAACTGCATGGGTATTTTCATCAAGAATCAAGATCAACTGAAAAAGTTTCTTTGTTGAATCAATCACAGGTTTGGACATCGTGATGAAGAATCAGTTACAGTTTATGAAGTCTACACAACTCATTAAGCCAGCATCAAATCTATTTATGTTTTAATGAAATATATAACCCCAATCATTGTAAAAAAGTTACACTACAGTAGAAATAACTTCTCAGAAGGCAGAAACAACTGGACACCTTATGTGACCTTTGATGGGAGACCACAGGGTAGTGTCAAGGCCAAGGACTAGACTGGAAAATGGAAAAGAAAAATCCAGAAAATAACAATGGCAATTATTTTCCTACTGATGCTAAGCAAACTTCATGGATGACCAGGAAATCAAACTTGACTCCAGAGCATCTTTATTTACTGTTAGAAGTAACTACATTATAAGAGCTGTAGTAGCAATTTGTGTACATAGTGCTTAAGGAGGAAAATTAGCTTTGCAGAATAAAACCAAAGAAACTTATGTTCTCCATACTTAAACACATGAAACGAATTTTATCCCCCCTCGCTTGCCAATTTTACTTAATTTATTCTGCTTTTGCTATACTGTGCTGATATTTATTTAAATTACACTTAATATACTAGCTGGGTTTTGTATTTCCACTATAAAATATGACGTGTAAAATTATTTAAATTTACCATCCTTCCTGAGTATCAAGTTTTACTTCAGCTGAGCCTGTTAGTTGCCATTTCTTGTCATTAGGGGCATTTTTCCATTTTCCACCAGTTCAGAAATTACTCTGGATTCCAGCACTCCCATGATATAAGTATTTAAAGCCTATTTTTTATTTATGCCATTGCTCAGTAGTTTATCTAAAACCAGATCTAAGCTGGTCTTTTCTTTTGGGATGCTGCAGTGCCACAGAGTATGTGACTATTTTCCCATTGGGGGAACTATTACATCTCTCTACCTCTTAGCCCTGACCTTTGGAGTCCTGTTCCTGGGGCCCATGTGGAGAGGCATTGTTTATAATGTATTCCCTCTAATCTGTCTTTTGTAGAAAAGGATTCCTTTGCAAAAATGGAGACACATTTTTCTTTCTCCCTCGCAAGTTGCAAAAAAAGGAAACAGCTTTGCAAAAGGTTTTTCATCATAGCAACCCTGAAGGATTTCTTTGCCAATGATCATATACGTGGATACAACATGAACTAGAAATGGGGGATGGGTACAAGCAATTGACTGAGTTTACTGTTCTTGGAATAGAAAAGAGGGTGAGGGGATTTTTGCCACATCAGGATCTGCAGTTACTCATGGGTAACCGTGAGTGACAATTCTCGCATGGTCCTGTTGGCCAGTCACAAGGAAGACTACTAGCTCAGGCTATTCATTTCTTGCAGCTTCTCAGTGTTCCCACTTGGAAGAACTGAAGACCCTCTTCAAGTTGCTTTTGAGGGACAGGAAAATGAAACAGTGTGGATGTGGAAGTGTCCTGAATAAAAGCTTTATTACTGCAGCAGTATCACTTGGTCATAAATCTATCCAATCCTATATTCTAAGATAAAATTCTTGTGTAATACATTTGTTTGTTTATTAAACCTGCTTTTCCTTCTTGCCAACAAGTTCTCTAATACATCTTTAAAGCCATATTGAGTAATTAAATTTGAACCAGCAAGCTATGGTTTATGATTGCAATTATCATTGCAATTTATAGTTCTAATCTGGAAGGCAAAGCAAACCACAGGCTTCAATCTTGTGCTGTCTTTCTACAACCGTAAACAAAGATGCTGATTTTCTGAAGTTCCCCTCTTTGCCCCCTCTCCCATCTCACCCCAAACTGCTACCTCCCACTGTTCTGGATCAGATATTTAAGCATCGTAAGGAAAAAGAGGAACTGTCTAAACAGTATCCTTCTCTTCTGGTTAGCAAAAGCACTTAAGATGTTTCATTTTATAGAATGCCATGAACCAGCTCTAAGTTGTTGATTGAAATGTAACTATAAAATAAGGTATTTTTGTTTTGTTTTGCAAAAGAAAAAATAAATTGGAGTGCTTAACTGGAGAAAGAAATGTGTAAGTTGAATACAAGCATCTTTTTCTCACCAGCCTTGCAGGTAATTTACAGCATCTAAAGTCTAAGCTTTTAAATGTCTCCCCAGATAAATGGATATAGGTTGGCAGTCTTAATCAAAGAATAAAACATCAAGTTGGAAATCTATGAAAATGCATTGGGCATCAGTAGAAGCTCAGAATTTATGGGAAATTATTTCACTGGGGACCTATGTCTGTTCTGTATCTCATTTTTAAATCACGAAGAAAACTAAGGTAATATTTAATTGCACGTTGTAATCAAATGAAGCCTTTGCTACTTAGATTCTGATTTGCTTCAGATCAGTGTTATTTTCCAGTGACCTGTGCGAAATGTGGGATTTTATCATAACAGCTACTCAGAAGACTAAAATTGTGCTAGAAGGAGCTATAATCATCATTAGGTATTGCCCTCTTATTTTCCAATGATATATTTATAATTATTATTTTAGAGAGCTGATGATTATATAATGAAAAGCTTAATGAACCATGACACAAATTGCTAGACTACCCAAAGTTTGCTGGGTGAAAGATAGCAACTCATTCCACATTATGTCTTATTTATACTTCCTGGGAGGTTTTTCTTTCTATGTGAAGTTGAGTTGTGGGTGGGGGAGTGGACTGGCTTCCTGGCTTCCAGAGAATAGCAAAAGTGGAATCCTTCAGTCAGGCTAGATGGTTTATCATCCCATTTAAATTTCCAGCTGTTATTTAACAGACAACCTCATTTGACCAAAATCAATTTTACCTTTCAAAGATCATTCTTAATTTTAAATTGCTAGGTCTTCTTTCAACTTTTGATTTGAACTCATATGGTAAGGAAAGATGTATAATGACATTTCTCCAGTGATATTAACAGTGTTTATTCTATAACCATTCATGGCCTAGTGGTTAAGATGCAGGGCTGGTCGACCGGAAGGTCAGCAGCCTGAGTTCAAGACCCAGGCGTCATATAATGGGTAAGCTCCCATTCCTGCCCCAGCTCCTGCCAACCTCGCAGTTCTAAAGCATGTAAAATGCAAGTAGATAAATAGGTACTGCCTAAGGTAACAGTGTTCTGTACATCTCTTCGGCTGTGAAAGGGAGTTGAGCACCACCCCCTAGAGTCAGACACGACTGAAAGAGGAAACCTTTGCCCTTTTTTTCCCATGGCTTTTACTGGATAAAATTAAACTTGGTTTAAGCAACCTTCTTTGTGGTCACACTAGAATTCAATATTTAGTGTTTAATGCAGGCAGGATATCCCACTAAATCCCACAGCTTCAGAATTAGTAAGCATGATAATTATCCAGTCTCATCTTTTTAAATTTGGGAGGCATATCAAGTAACACAAATTCTAATCCAGCCTTAGCCATGAAAGCCAGCTGGGTGAACTTGGGCCAGTCACTCACCCTCAGCCCAACTCACCTTCTTGTGGGGAAAACAGGAGAAGGTGTGTTAAATATGGTTGCCGCCTTGAGTTGTTTATAAAATAATAAAAGTGGGTTGCAAACAGATAAATAACACAGCATTGGCATGAAAGTGAAGCTAGAACTCTAGAATTCACTCCTTCCTTAATGTTTTATGTTCTCATACAATTTAAGTCTGTGCTACATGGTGTTGAATAATTTGTGAAGCTGTTTGAATTTTCAATTATTTCTGCATAAATGAGACCTAAAATATGATTTATTCTCCACACAAGTCCTAAACCTAGATAAAAAGAATCCAATTAAACAACTCAAAAACATTATACTTGTTTATTTATTGAGGACAATTTATTGAGGACCAAAGCTGCATATTGGTGTGTGGTAAAAGTATGTGAAACTTTAGGATAATCAATTCATTTGAAGGGGAATTTACAGTCAGGTGTTTCAGTCAAAAGGATGATAATCAAGTCTGAGTAAGGAGGTCCAGCCTTATTTAAAGAACAGACTTCTATCAGAGACTGATCTTCACAACGCAGGAATGTGAAAGTGTGTCATGGCCCAAGCAAAGGAGATCTCTAGGAAAAAAAAGTGTTGATGCTCAGCAGGCTGAAAAAGATTACAAAACTATTTCCAAAGAATTTGGACACCACCAGTCTACTATCAGGCAGATTGTGTACAAATGGAGGCAATTCAACATCACTGTTAAGTGCTGTGGTTGATCAACCAAGTTCACACCAGCAGCAATATGTGTAGCACTCTAGGAGGTCTCAAACAATCCCAGAGTAACATGGAAGAAACTAATGGCCTCTATTGTATTGGCAAATGTCAGTATTCATCAGACCATCATCAGAGAACACTGAATAAATAGTGTGCCAGGAAGGTTGCAAAGAACAAGTCACTACTCTCCCAAAAGAACATTGCTGCTTGTCTGCAGTTTGCAAAAAAACATGTGCAATTGGGAAAATGTCCTATGGATAGATTAGACCAAAATAGAACTTTTGGGCATGAATAAAAAGTGTTATGTTTGATGAAAGGAAAATACTGCATTCCAGCATAAGAACCTTATCCCATCTGTGAAGCATGGTAATATCATGGTTTGGACCTGCTTTGCTGTCTCTGGATTAGAATGGTTTGCCATCATTGATGGAACTTTGAATCCTAAATTATACCAACAAATTCTACAGGAAAATATCAAGAGTATCTGTGAATTAAAGCTCAAGAGAAAATGTCATATACAAGACAATGACCCCAAACCCATACGTTGTGGAACTGAAGAAAGATTAAAGCTGAAGAAAATTAATGTTTTGGAATGACCAAGTTCAAGTCCTGATCTTAATCATATAGAAATGTTGTAGAAAGACCAAAAACAGGCAGTTCATGTGAGGAAACTCACCAATGACCCTGAGTTGAAGCTGTCCTATAAATGAGGAATGAGCTAACATTCCTTCAAGCTGATGTGCAAGACTGATCAACAGTCACTAGGAATGTTTACTTGCAGCTATTGCTGCCAAGGAGGCACAGCAGCTACTAAAAGCAAAGCTTCACATACTTTTGCCACACATAAATCAATGAATATGTTTTGATTCATTTGATTAATTGAACTCTTTTCATTTAGTTTTAGGACTTGTGTGTCCTAAACATTTGTCATATTTTACATAAATATTGAAAATTCAAAACAGATCACAAACTTGGAAGTACCGCTAATGTACCTGATTTATGAGTGTATCCCAAATATTAGTTTCCTAGGTCCTTAATAAGCAACTGTTCAGAGGAATTGTTTTTCCAGTAGAAGTCTTCCTCCCTCTGAGTTATATAATATAGCTGCTAAAGAAAAAATATCTACTATATATTAGGAGGAATAATCCACCAGAAAACTTTCACTTCTGTGAGAATGTTTTCTCCATCTCTTTGAGCTAATACCCTGTTGCTAAGATCTGCCCAAAGGCAAGGCAGGCAGTTTTGGGGGGCTGGCACAGAGATGTTGGGTTTTGAGAATGTACCATTGGTGCCTTCACAAAATGGGTCCCAATTTTTCATGGTCAGCCACATTGGGTCATTTTATCAGAAGGCAAAGTGGGGAAGATTCTCCTCAGCAATTCCCCTAAAAAACAAGGTTCTCTTTATTACCTTTGTTGCAGAGGTGAGGCTAGTTAGTGGGCACAGAGCCTTCCTTAGAGGCAGGACTATTCTTGAAAATAAAAATGATGCTTGAGTCTGGCACAATTCTT
Organism: Acrochordus granulatus; assembly: GCA_032468055.1. NCBI lineage: Eukaryota > Metazoa > Chordata > Lepidosauria > Squamata > Acrochordidae > Acrochordus > Acrochordus granulatus. The sequence goes on along the minus strand of JANHZU010004034.1, from coordinate 39,927 downwards.
CATAGCACCCCAGCATTCATTTTTGTTTAAATTAGCTTAATTACTATCAAGATGAAACCACAGGAGGTATCTGGACACACTGTTAAATACCGCTGGATCAGATTTTAACCCTTGGTAACTGCCTGGAGAAATGCTCAGTCTTCTGACATAGCCTCAGGAACACCTTGCGACTCTTTGCAAGAAGTATTATCATAATATTCTCTTTGATCCAGTTTCCTTTATTCATTTTCTCCTTCTATGAATGTCCTCAATCTTGCCAAATATATTTTTTCTAGTCCACCATCCTCTTGTATTCCAAACCTAAAATATATGGATTTCTGATCATTCAGGGAAGCAAAGTATGGTTTATTTAGTCCAGATGGATTGGTTGGTTTTTTTATGATATTTTTAGCAATCATCTTCAGTTCTATACAGTTTAAAGAGATCCATTCTCACGCTCTTGCTCAAAATCTGGCTTCCCGGCTAAACCTTATTGCTGGAAAGACCTTTGCTTCACCAACACTGATTTTCTTTTCATTTAAACATCCTTAACTTTCATAATCTTGCCTAGATTTATCATGCTTTTCTCTGAAAAAGAATCTCCAGCATGCTGTCCATTTTTACTGATTTTTCAGCCCAAGGGAAAAAAACTATCATCTTTATTTTTTCACCATCAACTGTAACTCCACTAGGCATGCTAATTATTTTTATTTATATCCCACCTTTATTCTTTTATAACTCTCAAGGCAGCAAACATTTAATACACCTTCCTCTTATTTTCCCCACAACAATCACCCTGCGAGGTGAATTCGGCTGAGAGAAAATGACTGACCCAAGTCACCCAGCTGGCTTTCATGACTAATAGAACTCATGACCTCCTGGTTGCTAGTCTGTTACCTTAACCATAACATTAACCCTCATTTTTCACTTTCTATTTTTAGTTTCATAATGAGTTCTTCTAAGTCATCTTTACTTTTAGGTAACAAATGGGGTAATCTACATATCTCAAGTTTTTCATGTTTGTGCTTTTTTATTCTGATACAGCTAATTCCTTCCAATCCTGCCATTCTTACAGTATATTGACTGTATAAGTTAAACAGAGGCTGAAACAATGAGCACCTTTGTCTTATACCCTTTTTCTATTCTGAATCATACTTTTTCTCCAGATTTAGTTCTTACAGCAGATTTTTGTTCACTGTAATGATTTGTCAGAAGGATAATCAGGTGTTCTGGTTCAAGTGCAAACTTTAATATATTCCAGATTCTGCCATGATCTATAGAGTCAAAGAGCTTGCTGTTGTCAATGAAACAAAGGTAAACTTTTTTTAAACTTTTTAAAACTTTGTTGCGATGCAATTACCCTGGACGAGTGAGAGTCTTCACAGACAAACAAAGGTAAACTATCTTGTATCCTCTCCATTATCCATTCTGTGCTGAGTCTCTCTGCCTTTCCAGCCTTGATTGTTTATTTGACATTTTTCCCTCCGTGTATGTCTGAATTTTTATTTGAAAGCTCTTGATAAAAACCTTGCCGAAATGAGGAAATAATGCAATCATTATAGATTGCCTGTCTTTGGCCCATTCAGCATTCTGTTCCTAAAGTGGCTAGTTAGATGAGTGTTAAGAATTTTTGGCACTCTGTGTTATCTGTCCCTTGCTAAAGTCATAATAACTTTATATTATTACAATCAATGTTCCAGATAAAAATATAATGTTAAGGGAAATGGTGTCTGGCTGTAGCTGGTATATTAATGCTAATTTACCAAAGAGGCAAGAGGAGAGAATTCCATATGCCTCTTTAGAAATTACAGTCTGGTAGAAGAGTAGGTGAACAATAGTTTCAATCTCTTCCAAGAACAAACTCATTTAGTTTAGAAAATTTGAGAGTATCTGCCAAAGTGCTGATGGCAACTTCTTATTCCATGCTTTAAAGAAAATCTTCCTCAATTTCTGTTGAGTAAAGAGTTAACACCTTTTGACAGCAAGGTACTGTATACCAATTCAGAGGGTAAATATCTTGAAATCTTCTAATCTGATCCCAGAGAACTTCTGGTGCCCTGAAGATATGTATCAGGAAATAACTATTTTGGTTCTGGGTTTGGCCCTTGCTGGACTGACATAATGCTATTTGTCAATGCTGCCAAAGGCAGTATCTTCAACGGAAGAGAGTAGGGCTGACCATAACTGAGATAAGATGCTTTGTTTTTCAGGAAATTGTTCTGTATATATTACTGCCAGTGAAATATTGCATTGCTCATGGTCATTGTTATTATTTTGGGAAGGATGTAAACAAAGACAAATGGATTTTAAAAGCCTGGCATTGCAGTTCCTATGTGAATAAAACCTGTAGTATTGTATTTAGGAAAGAGATGCTTTAAAGTTTGGAGGCATCAACATTTCATTCTTCTGTGCTCAGCTCTTCTTCTGAGCTGAAGGTCCATCCTGTCCATAATGAAGTGAGAGATTTCTTCAGGCAACTTCTATTTATAGCCATATAAATTACATGCCTGAAATTCTTGGGATGCAAGAAGCAAAAACAGTCCTATTCACAGATCCAACTTTTTAACCACCCAGATCCACGATAAACTTTTGTGCAAGGAATATGGGCAGGATTATATTATTCTGCAGTCTTGCTCAGCTTAGCACTTTCAGATTTTATGTCAGCCTTGAAAGGCAGCACAATCAGATGGACTAATTTGACTTTACTGTAAAGTTACATTAACAGAACTTTGCAAGTCTGAAAGTACGTTTCTCTCCCCTACTCCCAATCTTTAAAGTCCATGAAAATAGGAAGGGTCACTTCTGAAATGTTTGCCACATCCACATTTGTTTTGCAGGCTAAGCTGCCTCTTTTCCAATAATTCCTCTTGCTGTGGCTGTTCCTCCTCTCTCCCAAGATCATTTCCACATACATTATATCTAAACTGAAAATTCTTGGAATTAATATCCATGCACATCTGGAGGATGCCAGGTTGTGGAAAAGCTCTCCTTCATGATGTGAGATTTTGCAAAGTAATATTGGGGAAAGGTCATACAATACTACTAAGCATGATAATGTGATTTTCACCAACTGGAGGAAAGTCCATTGTTAGATCAATTGGCAAATAGAACAAAGTAAGCAATTCTAAAATGAGGAAGACAAAAGGTAAGAGTATTTTTAAAATAAGCATATTTACATGAGTTATATAATACTAAAAATATACATTTCTAAAAGTGATTATGAGTCCTCTGTAGGTTCAGAGCACCATTCCTGTGAATAAGTGATGCTGGAGGTTCCCAGCATACCATTTTTTAAAAATTAATTTTTACCAAAGACATTTTTTGCAAAGTAAAAATAATACAAATTTAAAGAAAAAAGTAAAAGTGATAAGTAAATACAAATGAAATAAAAAGCACAATAAAGAAAAAGAGATAGAATGAGGTAAAGAAATGGTTTCCAATCTTTACGACAATTACAAATGCATTTTACAGTACACTTCACCTTTTCTCTAAGGATACATCGTGCCGCCTGTCTTTCTTTCTATATTCTACCTTTCAGATCTATAAATCATTTTTTTTTGTTTTTCAGCAAAAAGTCCATGAAAAACTTCCAGTCAAATTCTACTGAATTTGTTCCTATTTATCATTTTAAAGAAATCAAGTCAGGCATGACACCGAAACTGGCATATAACTAAAGGCATATTTAAATGAATGGGAATTCATCTATCATTTTTTATGATTGTAATGTATATTACATAATGAGAGTATGATTCTGGAACAATATTTGATGGAAGATATGTAAGTCAACCATCCTGTTATAGTCCTTGTGCTTACATTCCCTCTTTATCTTGAGGTCTTTGCTCTGCAGTGGTTCATTTGCACATGTAAGGTGTTCCAGTGGCACTGTAATTTTCAGTCTATTGGTTTATGTGTGAAGTGACCCCTTGTTTCAGTTTTGCTTGTTTGGAAACACAAGAGTAGTCCCTGGAAAGATCAACTGTGATCAAACCAATTTTTGGGATCTTAGAACTGTCTAGTCTCTTGGCAAGTCAGAAAAGATATTTGCAGACACAGTAGGAGAATCAGCACCTCAAAACTTGTCAAATAAATCATTTAGTTTGAACTTGAATAATGTCCACAGTGACACAGAGGATTAAAGCCGTATCTCTTCCTTTGCTGCTGCTGTCCTGTTCATCTCTTGCCAACTGTCTTTAGGAGGTACATTCAGACATTGCATTTTGATCTCACAAAGAAGACTATCCTCCTTCCAGCTTCTTCTTCAAATAGTTGATAGAAAAGGTCCCTGTTCTTTTTCTGAGCAGTATAGGCCAAGTTTCATTTACTGTATTTACTTATTAAATAATGTTACATTGCTGCACAACTCACACATGGTGACTCCTAGCAGCTTACAAAGTTCCACAATACACAACCCATAAGCCCACCCTCCTCCACTGAACTCCTCCACTGCACACAGCTAACTTCTAATAAAGAGGGATTGTGTGTTCTGGATGTATCTGGATTTATTTATCATAGCGTCTAAACACTCAGTAGATTAGTTTTTAAAGATTCTCTGGCTTTTTAAAAACTTGCAAGCTAATAAGGTTACTCTGGTGGAATGTACAAGTTGTGGCCCTACCACAGTATCAAGGGTCTGCCCGAAGTTAAACAGAGTTTGAGAAAGTTTTCAGTGGCTCTTTTGTGGCATCTTGAGAGCTCCAAAATATAGGCATTGTCAGACCTTTGAATTTGTCTGAATCATAAAGCAGACTGCAAGAAAAAAAATTCTGATAGCCTATCTTAATAAATCAAATCTGTTTTCCTTTCCCTCCCTCTTACACTCCATTGAATCAGGGAGGACTCAGCCTGATTCTCTTCCTAATATTTCTCCTTTCCCAGGGTTCAAGGTGTATTTCTGCACTTAGTGTTTTTGTAATGGCTTCTCAATATTTCCCCCAAGATCATTGGTCCATAAGCCATTGTGTGTGTGTGTGGGTACTTTTGTTTTTAGCAATGTTTCTATGAATTCTTGTGAGCCGCTTAGAGTCATTATTTGAGATAGGTATCCATAGAAAGGGCGCCTGGTGGCATATAATATCCACACCACCAGTTCTGACAGGCTGCGTGACTTCATTTTATTTGAAAATAAAAGATTAATCAATCGCTGCACAAAAATATGGCCAGTTCAGCTGCCAGGCTAGATAGAGTGCTTCTAGAAACTTCTCCCAGGACTTATGCCTGTAGCCCAACACAGCAAGGACAGAACCGCACTTTCAGCTTGGGCCATGCACGCTCCTGGGGTGCGGAAATAAATGTCATTCTCTTCTTACTCCCAGTGCCCGTGACTTACAGCTTTGGTTAAAAATTGCAGTTTTCCTCCCTGAGCGGCCTGAAGCCTCTCAGAGCACACGGTCTCCAATGCTGTTTCTTTTCCTTTCCCCCCTTTAATTTGTAACTTGCAAACTTTGCTACTTTGTTTCTATGAAGCTGAACTCTTAGATGTTCCTTGCTGCAACACTTTCGTGGCCCTACAAGAGGAATGTGGGCATTAAAGAATAAGCTGTTTCCCATCACTTAGATTAGTGTGGCATCAGGAAAAAAAATAGTACTGGTACCCTAGGGAGAAAAAAGAAAGGCCTGCGTTAGTGTGACAGGCAAGAATGTGGAAAGAGGATGTGAAGGCATCCATATGTATAACAATTTAAGAAAGTGAAGAAAATGTGACAGTCCCTCAAAGGAAAATGAGGATACTGGTACACTAGGAGCCAGCCATCAAGGTTTGTCTTCTCAGCATGGATGGGGATGGGGATTGCAAGAAGCAAAGGAATAACCACTGATGTCTTGGGATGGTGATAGTTTGAAGTGAACACCCATTTGGCCCTCTTGTCAGCCCACTGCAATTGGACCTTGGAATTTCTAAAGTTGGCTTATTTAATATTAATGTTTAATATTCATTATTACACATTTAATAAATTATTGCATATTAATACATACTAACTTATTGATTTCTGGAAGCAGCACAGGAGACTAGCAGCTTAGACTGCGGAGTGCAATTGTCCTAAGACACATGCCATTAAAACAAGCATAGTAATGAAATGTCTTTATTAGAACCAATGACAATGTTACAAGGAGCCATAACAATTATTTTTGTAACATATTTTTAATATAAATTAAGTAAATAAATAAATATTTTTGCCTGACGAAGACTTCTGCATTTTCTGCTAGGACCAATAATAGCTGATTTTGTCTAGGCTCTGAAAATAAACAATTTTGCATCTGGATAGGAAATGTAGGCCAGACTAGGAAGGCTTTTAAAAAAAAACTCCAGAAAAAAATAATAGTAAATCACTTTTGTTCTGCATGGATGTGCCCGCATACTCACAAGAACTGAGTTCATTTTTAAAGTTTCTTTACTTTTGATAAATACAACTATGGATATTTAGATGTAATTGTTCCTTGGTCTTTTATGGAACTAAAATAGTATATACAGTGGGGCAAAAAAGTATTTAGTCAGCCACCAGTTGTGCAAGTTCTCCCACTTAAAAAGATGAGAGAGGC
>JANHZU010004033.1:137516-148838 GCA_032468055.1 Acrochordus granulatus | reverse complement strand
TGAACCTCTGGCAGAGCTCTCATCTTCATTAGAGCACACAAGCCCCCCAACCACAGCAAAGTGGTGCCTCACTGGGGAGATATTATGGACAGATATATACAAAAAGCCAAAGAATTATCGGGGGACAAAGAAATCTACATCCTAATAAACAAGAACCCAACATGCAACATAGTGAAAAAACTTACAAAAAAGCTTGGACATCTCATAGAGGGTAGTAAATATTCCATCAACTCTCCACTACAGTGCCTCCAGAAAAATCAATAATAAAAAAATAGAAGATGACAATATAGTTTCATTTGGTGGCACAATACCATAGAAGATGACAATATAGTTTCATTTGGTGGCACAGTACCACAATACTACAGTTCCACAGTACAAAAGTACAGATATATACTTTTTGTATATATCTGTCCATAATATCATAGCTCAGCCATTTACTGCTGGATGGATGGTGATGCTTTGGTCCTTCTTTAACTTTATCCTCTACTTTGAGTTGATTTTGATTGATTCTTCTGGTCTATGGTATGATTCTCTGACTCCAAAATAATTCATGACAGCAATACTACTGAATGCAACAAATATATTAAGATTGCAATACCCAGAATCATGGACCTCATCAACTTCTGCTTCACAAACTACTTTCAATTTAATGGACAAACATATTAACAAATCAGAGAAACATCCATGAAATCATCACTCTTAGGACTCATAGCAAACACTATAGTGCAGATTCTAGAAAATATAGCAATCTTCCATATTAAACCAAAAGTATGGGTTTAGAATGTAAATGACATCTTCATCATTAAAAAGGAGAAGATACATGAAACAATCATGTCTTCAAAGAAATACAATTCATAAAGGAAGAAGAAAACAACGCTGCCCTTCCTGGATATTCTTATCAATAGAGGAAACAATGGCAAATTAGAAGAGTCAATCAAAAAGCAACCCACACTAACCATGTGCTGCATTAACAACCCGACCTCCTGTAGAGGAGCTGTATAAAATTAGTTATTAGTTATTTAGATGAATACAGGTGCAATTCAGCAACTCAGGACACCAGAAAAAGGAAACAGATGACCTATACAATACCTTCTAATAAAATGGATGTAGATGGAATTTTATCAAAAACTTTATCATTCAGCCACTATATAGGACAGACAGGCAAAAGACTAATACAGCACTTCCAGGAACACTAACTAGCAGTCAGAAGACATGATGAAACTCTTTAATATCATAAAACATGGGCTGAATCAACCATAGTTTTAACTGGAAAACTATGAGCATCTTAAACTAAATCCAAAAACACTAGGGAATTCCTGGAAGCTTGGCATTCAGACATAGCAGGTATCAGTAGACACAGAGATATACTACAGTTACACATCATTCAAAAGAGACAATAAAAAAACTAAGAAGGAAACAAAAAGACTAGAATACACAGTCTCCAGCAACCAACACCCAGATAAGCACAGATTAATACTAGACAAACAATCAAGCAGAAAACAATATCTAATAAAGGAACCACCAAACAGGAAACCATCCCCACCAAAACTGGCTGGATATGCTACTATATATAAAAAAATCATATGCCACCTCACTAGTGATGTTGCCTAATCAAATAAAGAATCATCTGCAACAAACAACCAAGCTTAGAGAGCAAAAGGACATCTTAGAGAGCAGATGTTATTTTAATTTTCTAATATGGTTTCTTTTATTGATTTTGTGAGTTTCCAGTGTAATGTGAACTACAGAGATTTCTTTTCTCTGTTCCTATGTGCTATAGGTTCCCATTCTTTGTGTCTCAGAATTCTGCTGCACTGCAGTCATTAAAGGAAAAATGAAAATCATATACACATCTTGGTTTTTATTCTGTAATTTGCAAAACCTCCTAAGGATCTCAGATAAGATTATTATTCTAGTCAAAGTATTATTTTTGACTTGGGGAAAACTAATCAATATTACTCTCAGAGCAATTACAATGCTGACAATCTATACAGTAAGAATGGAAATAGCTATAACAAGCTGCCTATAATTTTGAATTAAATTGCAGGCAGAAAATAAACAGAGGGAAAGAAACAACAATGATGGATTGCCACAAGATTATGAAGATTAAAGAGTCAAAATCTAGTCATGCAAATAGTTTATACTAAAATGATAATTTTATTTTTTAAAAACTAAAGTTCATTTAAAACTTAATGTCTAAATCTTCAGATACAATAAGATCAATACATCTGAACTGGTAAACAAAGAAACAGTTTTGAACATCAGTAATAGAGAATATATTTGATATCAAGGAAATAGTATATTCGTTTCCCCCCTCATCACTACAATTAAAAAAAAAAGTGCTACAACCTACCTGTGACCAATCCACTCTAGTTGCCAAATCTAATAGAGAAACACCTTGTCCTCATCCTCCTGTTTTTGACATGGTACTTTATTTGTCCTATTTTATCTATTAATAAATATTTACCGTATCCATTTCTAGCATGGGTTTAATTTGATTTAAAATCAATGTTATAGAAATCTACAATAAATGATGGAATGTACCTGTCTAAATTTACTGATGGGCATATAGGTATTCTCGCTTTATTCGTGGAAGTGGAATAGAAACTTTAGTTACTATATCATTTACATATGCCATCACTACCTCTTAAGAGAGATGTTCCAGCATTGTATTTGTTCTTTGGTCCACCTGAAGTAAAACTTTATGTGATCAGAAAGCTTAATAAAGTGACCAATCCTATGGATGCTTTAGTATAGAACTCTCTGCATTCATTTAATCTTTATTCCTCCTTCCTGATTGATGTTCCTCACTTCTCTTTCAAAAATAAACTTTTCCTGTGTCTCTTTCTCTCTGCAACACTCATAGTCCTGGACCTTTTTTGTTCTATAAATTGTCAAGAAAATGGGAGTTGTAATAGACGGAATCAACAAAGGTACAGAGGGGTGAAATAGAAAAGAAAATAATGTAAATTTTAAAATATTTGTGTCTGTGTGTTTGCATATACTTGTATACATCTAAGTAGCTACCAAATAGGAAAGGTAGCTCTGCTCATGAAAAATTATTTTAGCACTATTATTTATAAAGTGTATTGCTTAGATGTTTTGGCAAATTTAAATCTAAATGTGATTTACAAATATTAGATACATCAAAGCAGTTATAACCAAATAGATAAATAAAGCTGTTATTTAAAACAAAACTTCTCTATAGGTAGATTTCGTTTTGGCTTTTTCTATAGACAAAAAAATGTGTTCCGTATCTATTAATACAGAGCATTACAGTGCTAAATGGGGCAGTGGAATACACAAAACGAATTCATCAAAAATCTTGTATTAATGCAAATGCACAGTCTTCACAGAGCTACAAAAAACATGATTATAATTAGCATATAATAATTGCATAATGCTCTAGGTTTTATTACTATCAAAAATCTACACCAGAATAAGCAGAGTGAATGAAAGAAAAAGTATTTTGTTGGACTAAGTTGAATGTTTAATCAGCATGAACTTTAAATAGAATCCAAAAGTTAGTCATTTTTTTTAAGAAAACATGCAATGAATTTCCTGATATCTTTATAGACAAACAGTGTGGTCTGCTTCCAGCCATCCATTTCACTGGCCACAATTCAAGAAAGCAACAAAAGATACAATTAAAGCATTCATTGGATTCTTTTCATGTTTATAGGATATTCTAGTTTAAATATCCATATACAGGAACTGAAAACAAATTTTGATGAGTTAATTCAACATTTTCCACTCTGATGCCCGCCAATTGTGTTGGTTTACAGTTTTGATCATCCACTGCCAGTTTTTACAGTGTACAGCTTTACAGAAAAGTGATTTAAGTATTGCAAGTAGCAGATACATTTCGAAACTTCACATTAGTAAAAATATCATAAACAACTGCAAATGTTATAATCAGACAAACATTTAGGTTTAAGGGAGTGAAAAAATTTAGGGACAGAAGCATACACACTATAAGAATTGTTTTGTTGTTGTAGTTGTAATGTGATTTACAAATATTAGATACTCAGTCATGTCCTATTGTTCATGAACCCATGGACCACAGCATGACAGGCCTCCCTGACTTCTACTGCCTCCTGGAGTCCTCCCATACCTATGCCCATTGCATCGACAATGCTATCAAAACATTTCATCCTCTTGCCATCCCCTCTCCTTTTGCTTTCAATCTTTCCCAGCATCATGGTCTTCTCCAACTTCATATTAAGTTGCCAAAGATTTTGAGCTTCAGCTTCAGTATCTGTCCTTCCAATGAACAGTCAGGGTTGATTTCCTTTAGGATTGACTGGTTTGGTCATCTTGCAGTCCAAGGGACTCTCAAGAGTCTTTTCCAACACCACAATTTGAAGGCATCAATTTTTTGATGGTCAGCCTTCCTTATGGTCCAACTCTCATAGACATACATTACTATGGGGAAAACCATAGCTTTGATTATATGGACCTTTGTCAATAAGGTGATGTCTCTGCTTTTTAATATGCTGGCTAGGTTCGTCATAGGAGCAAGTGTCTTTTGATTTCATGGCTGCAGTGATCTTGGAGCCCAAGAAGGTGAAATCTACCACTGCTTCCATTTTTTCCCCTTCTACTTGCCAGGAAGTGATGGGACCACTTGCCATGATCTTAGTTTTTTTAATGTTGAGTTTCAAGCTAGCATTTGCACTCTCCTCTTCAACCGTCATCACGAGGAACTAAATTCCTCTTCACTTTCTTCATTAGAATGGGATTGTCTGAATATCTGAGATGGTTGATATTTCTCTCAGCAATCTTAATTCTGGCTTGTGATTCATCCAGCCAAACATTTTGTATGATGTACTCTGCATATAAGTTAAATAAGCAGGGTGACAATACACAGCTTTGTAATACCCCTTTCCCAATTTTGAATCAATATGGTGTTCCATGTCCAGTTACAACTGTTGCTTCTTGATCAGCATATAGGTTTCTCAGGAGACTGGTAAGGTGGTCTGATACTCCATCTCTTTAAGTATTTGCCACAGTTTGTTGTGTTCCACACAATCAAAGGCTTTAGCATAGTCAATGAAGCAAAAGCAGATGTTTTTCTGGAACTCCCTTGCTTTCTCTATGATCCAGCAAATGATGGCAATTTGATCTCTGGTTTCTCTGCCTCTTCAAAACCCAGATTGTACTTCTGGTATTTCTCAGTTCACAACTGCTGAAGCCTAGCTTTAGTATTTTGAGCACAACCTTGCTAGCATGTGAAATGAGTGGAATTATAAGGTAATTTGAAATTCTTTGGCATTGTCCTTCTTTAGGATTGGAATGAAAACTGACCTTTTCCAATCCTATGGCCACTCCTGAGTTTTCCAACCTTGCTGCATATTGAGTGCCGCACTTTAATAGGATAATCTTTTAGGATTTTAAATAGTATAGCTGGAATACCATTACCTCTCTTCTCTTTGGTGTTTATTTCATTATTTATTAAGTTTATTCATTTCCCAACTTGCACAAGCAACTCTGGGTGGCTTAGACTAAAATATTTACAAAAGTATGCAATCATACAATTATTAAAAATAGAAAGTAAAAATAGAAACAAAATGAGAGATTGATAAGGAAGAGGGGATATAGATGGAACTGCAGGGCCAGCCAATTAAGTTGCCACCTTATTGAAGACATAGAGCTACCCAGCCCATTTTCAGACTTTTTCGGAAGGCCAGAAGCTTGGGGGCCAGTCTCACCTCATAAGTGATAATGTTCCAAAGGGTCAGTACCACTTCAGAAAAAGCCCATCTTCTGGAGCCCATCAGTCAAAATTCTCTGGGAATTGGGATCTGAAGAATGGGATGGGATGATGAAGAAGCCCTTACTACTGGCATGGGTGGAGCAGGCTAAAACTGGCAACCAGTTTAGCTCACACAACAGTGATTTTGTCATTTCTGGATGCTCTTCAAGAGTAGCCCCATGTAGAGTGCTTTGCAGTAGTCAAGTTGAGAGATGACTACAGTATGAGTGACTGAGCACAGGGACTTACACAAGTACAGGCATAACTGGTGTTGAACCTGAAGTTGTGTTAAGGCTCTCCTAGCCACAACTACCACCTGCTCCTTGAGCAGGAGTCATGAAACTAGGAGGACCCCAGGTTCTGCACCAGATCTATCTGGGGCAGTTCCACTCCAGGCAGCACTAAAACCTTGGAACCAGAGGACCCACACACTCACAGCCACTCAATCTTACCAGGGTTCAGTTGAAGTCTGTTGCTCTCCATCCAGGCTCTTGTGGCCTCCAAGCACTGCAAGAGGGCAGTCACAGCTACACCTGGGTCATCTGGGATGGAGATGTTGTGTATCATCAGCGTATTGATGAAACTTCATCCCATGGTGATGGATGATCTCACCCAGGAGCTTCATATAGATGTTAAAAAGGAGTGGATAAAATAGTGAAGCCTGAGGTACATCACAAAGTAGTGGTCAAGAGTTGGACCTTTCACTTGCTATTAAGACTGATTGGAACTGGTCACAGAGAAAGGAACTGTACTAGCACAAGACTGTGCCATCCAGTCCTAACTCCCACTGCCAGCCCAAAAGTATACCATGATCAATGGTATCAAAAGCCACTGAGAAGTCAAATATAGCATCAATGAATGCACTCACCCCATCCTGATCTCACCAGAAATCATCCATGAACATGACCAAAGCCTTTCTATCCCATAAACCAGGCCTGAACCCAAACTGATATGGCTCTATATAATCTATTTCATCCAGGATCCTCTAAAGATTCCACACAACCATCCTCTCAACCACTTTCCCCAAGAAAAGAAGGTCAGAGACTGGATGGAAATTGTCCAGACAAGTGGGGTCATGTCATTTTTTAAGGTGGGGGCATACCAGGGCCTCCTTCAAAGGCCATGGAAGAGTCCCCTCCTACACCGAAGAACTGATTGCTGCAGTCACCCACCTGGAAGTCACCATCCTGAAGGCTTTGATCAACCAGGAGGAATAAGGATCTAATTGACAGGAGGTTGACCCAACAGCAGTGAGGACTTTGTCCACTTCCTCAAGTCCAATAGAAAGTAATGTTTCCTAAGACTCACTTGTACAGGTCTTCTGTGTAGTCTTGCCACCCTTCTGATCTGTTTCTCTTAGATCTTCCCATTTTTGTCCATCATGCCCATTTTTTCATGAAACATTCCCTTGATATCTTCAATTTTCTTGAAGAATTCTCTAGTCTTTCCCAGTCTATTGTTACCTTGATGCCATTGCATTGTTCACTTAAGAAGATCTTCTTATCTCTCCTTGCTATTCTCTGGAAATCTGCAGTCAGTTGGGTATATCTTCCCCTTGCTCCTTTGACTTTCCTTCCTTTCTCAGCTATTTGTAAAGCCTTGTTAGACAGCCACTTAGCTTTCTTGCATTTATTTTTCTTGGGGATGGCTTTAGTAGCTACCTCCTGTATGATGTTACACATATACAGAATTCTTCAGACATTCTGTATACCATAATCTAATACCTTACAAATATTCATTACCTCCACTATATATTCTTAAGAGATATGATTGAGGTCATACCTTCATGACCTTATTTTTACTGACTGTATAGAGCTTCTCCATCTTTGGCTGCAAAGAATATAATCAATCTGATTTCAATGTTGACCATCTTGTGATATCCATGTATAGAGTTGCCTCTTGGGCTGTTGGAAAATAATATTTGTTATGACCAGCATATTCTCTTGACAAAATTCTATTAGCCTTTACCCTGTTTCATTTTGTATTCCAAGCCCAAACTTGTCTATTATTTCAGTTACCTTTTGGCTTCCTACTTTAGCATTCCAATTCCTTATAATGAAAAGGATATATTTTTTTTTAGTGTGAGTTCTAGAAAGTGTTGTAGACCTTCATAGAACCAGTCAACATCAGCCTCTTCAGCATCAGTGGTTGGAGCATAGTCTTGGATTACTATGATGTTGAATAGTTTGCCTTGGATTCAAACTGAGATCATTCTGTAGTTTTTGAGTACTGTTTCCCCAGTACTGCTTTTCCCACTCTTTTATTGACTATGATGGCTACTCCATTTCTTCTAAGGGATTTTTGTCCACAGTAGTAGATATAGTGGTCATCTGAATTAAATTCTTCTTTCCCATCCATTTTAGTTCACTGATTCCCAAGATATCGATATTCAATGTTGCCATCTCATGTCTGACCACATCCAGCTTACCGTGATTCATTGATCTTACATCCCAGGTTCCTATGAAATCTTATTCTTTACAACATCAGCCTTTTCTTTCACCTTCAGACAAATCCACAGCTAAACATCTCTTTGGCTTTGGCCCAGTCATATATTTACAACTTCACTGAGGAATTCTGGTCTGAGAGAGGGTGATTTGTAAAGTTACAAAGTAAGTTTCCACAGCAAAGGGTAGATTTGAACCTGGGTATCTCCAGTTCTACTTTGATACTTTAATCAATGCACACCACTGCAGAATGATATGTAGAAAATCTTGGCTTTTAGAACTATCAAACTGTGAATGGAAATGAATAAAACAATATTAACTAAATATTGCTTATTTATTAGTTTATTTAACTAATAACTAAAAATTAGTATTCATTGATCCAACTGCATAATAGACTCATGGCATTTTGGTAAACCAATTAAAAACTCATCAAGCATGAATACCAATGTATAATTTAGTTGTCAATAGAGAGAATATATTTAAAAAGTGATGTATAGTGAACAACATGCTCTAGAAGGTCAATTAATGAGAATAATTTTAATTTACTAAGAGTAATTTTTAACTGGTAAGTCTGGAAATAACAGGCACCATTATTTATTTTATATAGCTATGCTGGTACTGCCATGAGAATGAATACTATACCAGACTGGTAGTGAATGAAGTTATTCCAACATACTATATTTTTGCAAGTGAATAAACCAGTGCAAAAGAGAAATTTGAAATAATTTCAATGAATTATTAGGTACTTGGTAAGAGTATAGACATGTGCACAGCAAATAAAAAGAAATATTATATAATCATAACAGTAAAGCACAAAAATTAAAATTTGATATAGCTATGTCATTTTACTTTGGCTGAAGTGGATAAAATACATGATTCTGGAATTTTGTATAATAGTGTAATTAAATATGTTCATGGAGACATCAATTATCTGAATATATTCTACATGATAGACAAAAATGTGCTGCAAGGAACTTGCTAAAGGAAGAATTAAATGTAAAAAGCAAAGTAGATATCGAAAACAGTATTCCACAAAAGAAATAAGGCTTCCAGACTATTTCATAGTACTAGAGTTAAGGTTATCCATATTGTAATCATTTTTACTCAGCCTAGAATTCCCTGTAAGTTGTCAGACAGTAATTTTTCTAAATATTAATCAATATGGCAAATGTATTTTGTTGATGGCTGCCAGAGTTCAAATATATATGGAGACCCATGCTAGTGAATGAAAACTTTCAGGTCTTGTTCAAATATATTGAGCTAGATCCAATAAAACCTGTACATGGATAGCAGAACCCCCTTCAATCCATAGTCTGATGGCATTCAAACAGTATGACTTCATGACAAGAGAAAGACAAAAATATTTCAAATAGGTCTGACTTCATGAAATTGACATTATTTTAAACAAGATCTAAATTAGTAGGGGAATTTTTAGTTGTTGTTGTTTTTGTTATACAATGACATCAAGCTGAACTCGTCTTCTAGTGACTACATGAACACAATAATATCTTAGAAACAATATGGAAATAGTTTACCACTAGGATATTTTTTTTCTATGTCCCCTAGCAATTTCCCTTCAAAATATCCAATTTCTAAACCTCAAAAATATTGGCCATCTATTGAATAATATAACCTCTGTACATAAACAGTATTTCTGTCACATACAAACACACTTTCTAATTATGAAATGCAAGCTTTTCTGTATGAACCAAATTCTGGATCCCCTACTCTGGGGCCTTCCACAGTATTAAACTGAAGTATGATAAATCCACTCTTAAATTGGGAGAAAGCTACATGGCATATTGTGTATCAATTGCCTCTTCTTCCAGCCATTGCAGTTACCTTCCCTTCAAAAGAATAAGTGATGAACCTTAACAAATTTATAAGTTCTGGACTGTCCATGTTTTGTGCCACAGTTGGTCTATGTGGAGAAAAGTCCTACATTTCAAAAC
Organism: Acrochordus granulatus; assembly: GCA_032468055.1. Taxonomy (NCBI): domain Eukaryota; kingdom Metazoa; phylum Chordata; class Lepidosauria; order Squamata; family Acrochordidae; genus Acrochordus; species Acrochordus granulatus. The sequence goes on along the minus strand of JANHZU010004033.1, from coordinate 138,687 downwards.
AAAACTCCTTGAAGCTTATAAATATACCTTTTAAATCATTTCCTTCACTTGGATCTTTTGACAGCCTTCTGTGCTTTCTCAAGCTTACTTTTAATTTGTAATGTTGCTAATATAATTTCCTATTTGCTCTTTCTGTTCCTCTTTTGATACTAGGTATACATGCTTATGTACTCATTCTTTCCTCCAGGAAAATATAGCTAAGGATAGCAAAAATTGCAAAAAGCTGAAAACTTCCTGGAAGGGAATGAAATGTTTTCAGAAGAGTTAAACCAAAATAAAAGTCTAGTTGCTCTTTCTGAGAAGTATTTTTTTCCTTTTTTTTTTTTGCAAATTTTGCTATAATCGTGACCTGGATAAATAAGAATATTCAAAGACTTGTACCTAAGGATGTTTTCTTGAATCTAAGAACTTCAATATACCAAGGTAAGCAAAAACTGGACTTCTTAAGCGTAGCTGGCCATCATGAGATGATTACAAATACTTTATATTCATGTCTTTTCATTATGGATCTTCTTTTTAGTTCTTCAGATTTCCCAGTTGTCTAAAAAAAAGTACCATGAGAGGAAATACTTGATGATGTATTCCTGAGCTTTAATTGAAAGTCTGGAAGCAAAAGATGCTATCATATCAAGCATACCTCTTTGTTAGGATACAAGTCATATGAAAAAATCAGAGATGTACAAACTGGGAAAACATGTTTATGATTATTTTTTCTAATATTATGAGATAAGTTCATTTTCAGAAAAAAATATAATTCAAACCAGGAAGAAGATTGTGATTTTTCTAATTGCAACCGAGTCCCGAAACAGCTTATGTCAATTTGGATCTTGGGGAAGAAAAAAAGAAAAATTCTGGGAGAAAATGGGATGTTCTCCATTTAAACAAAATAAAGCAAAATCAAACTACTATATATATATATATATATAGACTATATGTATATAGACAATTGATCTATATGAATTTCACTCAAAATGAATGTGTTTTTTGTTTGCTTCCTTGAAAAGTTTTTCAAAAGCAAATTATTTTTTAACAAATTGAAGAAAAATAGTTTAAAAAAATAGAAAATTTGCATTTGGAGCCCAGTAGCAGCTAAAACCCCCCAGTGAGGCACCACCTTGCTGTGGTTGGAGGGCTTGTGTGCTCTGAAGAAGATGAGAGCTCTGCCAGAGGT
>JANHZU010004033.1:97793-111099 GCA_032468055.1 Acrochordus granulatus | reverse complement strand
TGCAGACGAGGTTGTCTAGAGTCTGCATCACTTGCTCATATACGTGTTTTGCCAAAATCACCTGTATTGTTTGTAAAAAAGCACAACATTTTCAGGCTGAATTTTAGGGAACTTGATAACCACATCCGAAGCTTATCAGGGTTCTGATACGGGGTTTATGAGTGAATGCGGGAATATGAGTAAATGCATGTTGGGAAGGAACATGGCTCCAGCTGCTATCTACTTTCTTGTACTATACAGGTAGTCCTCAACTTATGATTATTCACTTAGCAACTGTTTTTAAGTTACAATGATGCTGGAAACAGTGACTTTCGACTGGCCCTCACACTTATGGCCGTTGCAGCATCCCTCTGTTCATGGGATGATTTGGGCACTTGGCAACTGGCATTTATTTATGATGGCTGCAATACACTGGCATCACGTGATCACCATTTGTGACCTTCGCAATCACCTTCCAAAACACAAAGTCAATGGGGGAACCTGGATTCGCTGAACAAGTGTGATTTGCTTCGGGCAGTAAAGGTTGTAAAAGCGAACATGGTCACATGATAACTCATTTAACAACAGCACTGCTTAGTGGTGGGATTTTCAATCCCAAATGTGGTCATAAGTTAAGGTAAAGGTAACCCTGCCAGTCGTGACTGACTCTAAGGTGCGGTGCTCATCCCCGTTTCCAAGCTGAAGAGCCAGTGTTCGTCTGAGGATGCTTCCATGGTCATGTGGCCAGCATGACTAGATGCCAAAGGCACACAGACACTATTACTTTTCCTACTGGAAGAGGTGGTACCTATTTATCTACTCACATTTGCACTCTTTCGAACCACTAGGTTGGCGGGAGCTGAGGCGAACAGCAGGAGCTCGCCCTGCTGCACAGCAATGCCAGGTCTTGAACTCGGGCCACTGACTTTCCAGCCAACAAGTCGAGCTCTTACCCGCTTGCGCCACTCTGCCTCTCATAAGTTGAGAACTACCTGTAATTATGGCTGTACAATGTGAAGGAGAAATAATTTTAAACTTCTAAGACTCAAATCAATGTTCAATATGTTGGAGGAATGTGGCCAGTGGGTGCCTCAGCAACAGGACTTACACTGACCTGCCCCACACCTTCAGGTGTCCACAATGACCACATGTTAGTTGTCCACACTTTCTAGGACGAGGCCCTGGAAATGCCCATCCCTAATCCTGGCCATTTCATCTATCTCAGCACAATGTGGGATGACCTTGAAGGACACATTTGCATGTCTCCTCATGTGACATTTTTCTTCAAAATACTCAAGAAGTAAGTTCCCATTACCAGGTTATTGTGATTCTAGATTACTGTTTCTCAACATGGACAACTTTAAGATGGTGGCTGGAGAAGTCTGGGAGTTGAAGTCCACCCATCCTAAAGTTGCCATGGTTGAGAAACTTTTCTAGGTTAACTAGAAACAACACTGTCCCATACTGTCCATGTTCACAAAATATATGCTAGATTTGATCTTTTCTTTAACGAATAACTTGCCAGTTTGCCAGCAAAATTACCAGTAAGCTAAGTCCGGGAGTTCATCTTTCTTCCCAAACCATTTCCCACTACAACAGGTCCTACAGCATTTGGTATCCCAATATTCAATAAAAGAAACCGTTGGGAAGACCTTGATCCTTATATGGACTTCCTGAGCCAATCATTTATTTCAAATGATTAGGACCATTTTTTGGAACAAACAAAGCTTAGCAACTTCCTGAGAAGGACCATTCCTCACTGCTAAGAATCAAAGTCAGCAGAAGGGAAATATATTTGAAATGTACTTCACCTGCAGAGGGTTGACAAACTTCCCTTCAATCCTCATCAGACTTGAAATGTTGACATCGTCACTCAGGGAAAAGGCCAGCTCTGTGTTGTGTTCAACTGGGATCTTCTCCAGGATGAAATGGATCATTGCGTTGTTCAGAATATGGAAAGCTGAAATTGAAGGGACTTTTATAGTTTTACTTTTAGCTATACTTTTAGCCTCTACTTCAATGTCTCTCAGCCTCAGTGACTTTAAAGCATCTGAATTTCACCTCCCAGAATTCCCCAGCCAGCACATGAAGTCCACATACCTTAAAGTTGCTGGTTTAAACATTTAAAAATGACCAATTCCTTTGTTGGCCAATACATTCATAATTCTGATCAGAAGGTGCAAAGTTTTCCCATAACTCACCTTGGCCTTTATGTAAGGATTCAAAAAAATCATGACGAGTGAACTGAGACTCTTCCTGGTTAACACAGCTGGTAATGCCTGATGGTGACTGCAGCATGGGGGACACCTCAGAAGGTGAGTCTTTTTTTCCGCTCAGATGGCTGCAGTTTAGTGAATACAACTTGATATCTTTGATTTCAACCTGAAGGCTGTCATTCCTCAGGTTGTCTTCTCCTGTCACAAAATTCTGGATTGATATTTGTCCTAAATGACCAACCAGCAGTTCAGGGCTGCCTGGCTTTCGAGGTACGGACACAACTGGGGATTCAATGTTCACATTTAAGATAAGCTTAATGGTTTCTGTCTTGGGGTACACTGGAGCAACCTGTTCCCCTTCGTCATTTTCCAGATTAAAGGGGTCTCTTGATTTGGGCCCCATATCGAACAGAGAAACCATCTCGCTATATTCTGCAGTCTTTGTGGCCAGGACAGTGGTCACTCTGGTTGCTGCACTCTTCAGCATGCTATGGAAATTCTCCTCTAGCTCGTCCATCGACAAAGCAATCTCGCTCAAGAACTTTGCAGAGTGGTTGTAATGCAGGGAGGCCATCTGGAGGAAAAGGGAGCACTTCTCTGCTGACTGCTCAGTGAAAGTGAAGCCCAGAGCATCTGGAAGGCTGTTGGCATCCTCAAACTGGAGAAATGTGGGCTTGGAACAGCCCACATCACGAATGAAGCTCTCATACCGCTCCGTGTTCCCAATGCTGACCACATATTGGTTTTTCATGTTGTCTTGGGTCAAGTCCATAAGATGCAGGCAGCCCAGAGACCCATTTACATCCAGCCTGCTCCCCACAGAGATGTTCACCTTGGTGCCTCCAATGCTTGCTGTTGCAATTTTCCGACCAAATTTCTCTCTGTTGACCAGTGTGACTGTCCTAAGTAGAAGTATGTTTAGCCAATGAATCTCGACAGCTACTTCTGTGCTTTGGAAATGGGTGGATTGAAAATTATCTTGCTCACTGAAGATTTTTTCAGCATCTGTCATTAACAGTTGAGGGCTACAGTCATCCTTCTCCTTTGGAAAGGACTTCTGGAGAAAACCAATTAGCTCAACTATTGTCTCTGGATTCAGGATGATATCCAAGTTGTTCATCTGCACTGACAGTACTTGGAGAGAACTATCCAAAGTCATCGAAGGGCATTCTGCAGTGACAAATTGGTATTCCAGTTTAATTAAGGATTCATCTTTTTTTGAAGAACTGCTGGACAATATTTTGGACACTTGTGTGCATTTCTCGGTGAGGGACACTTCATCAACTAGGACAGTCTCATTGAGGACACTAACAGGGGATTGGGCTTTGCTGTCTCGTAGGCTTCCTGTCGGGACATCAAAACTGAGGTTCTTGTGAGATGCCATCAAGAGGTCGAAATCAGAGCCATAGGTTTGCATAGTATCCACCAAGAGCAAGCCATGAACCGTGAGGGAGACTTCAACATCATATGGCCTCTTCACAAAATGAGCATTGGTGCCAAAGACTTTGAGGACTGAGATGTAGCGGCCATTACTTTCAACTGCTAGCTGCACGCAGTTCACCTGGAATTCTGCTAGAAGTAGCTGCGATTCTACAAGAACTTCTTTGGTGTGCTGTTCCACCGTAACAACACTCTGGGTCAAGTTCACTACAGAACTGTGTAAACTTCCTCTCTGTTCCAAGCCTGTTAAATGGGCCTCTTTTCCTAGCTGTGAAGTGCCCAAGGTTTCAGGGTCAGAGGTACTTAGCCTTCCAAAACAATTATTCAGGGCCATGATTTTGTCTTCATTGATATGTATTTTCAAATCAGGCAACTTCCCAGACAAGACAGCTCCAGGGTACTTGGGATCAGAAGTGTAGATCAATCTACGCTCCAGTTGTAAGTGGACATTAAATTTCTCTACCACATGGGTTGGACCAACATCAATGTCTTGGGCATATTTCCAATTGTCTTTCACTCGTCCAACCATGATCTGAAGATCCATAAAGGACAAGCTATATGTTTCATACATTTTTTTACTCATCAAATGTGCTTGCAGTTGCTCTTCACTAATTTCTACCCCTGGAAACTCAGGAGTTTTATCCTCTCTGGTCAAGTTGACTTCAGGAGGTGGGCTGTTGGGAGGAGTTGCAAGAGGGGTCTTGTATTCATCATCACTGAAATCACTCAGCTCTAAAGATGGGCCATCTGGACTCTTCTTTCTGTGCTCCTCTAGAAAATGATAAGAAAGAAGCCACAATCTTTAATAACTATACATACATGCACAGACAGACACACAGAAAGGCACATACACAATTTTTGATAGTAAATTATTTCTACAGAAATTCAGAAATAAATCCAAGAGAAAAATAAAAAAGGCATTGCAGCATTTTACAGAGACCTGTCTTATCCACTAGTGAGGGAACTTCCTGTTATCTGTCAATCCATTAAGTCTTAATGCCTATCTCCAGAGTTAATCTTAGTTCATTTAAGTGGTCCTTTTATATAGGTAATCCATGATTTGTTTAACGACCATCTGAAGTTACAATGGCACTGAAGCAAGTGACTTATGACTGGCTCCCTCCCTTATCACCAGCATCACCTTATCACCAGAGGTGCGGTGGTGCAGCGGATTAGTGCCACCAGATATGTCGTCCAGAAATGGCCAGCACTCTGGCAGGTTCAATCCAGCAAGCTCCACATGACAGGGTGAGCTCCTGTCACTTGCCTCAGCTCCTGCCTACCTAGCAGTTCAAAAGCATGTGAAAATGCAAGTAGATTAATGAGGACCTCCTTCGGAGGGAAAAACTGCTGGTCGACAAATCGACGGAGGAGCAACTTGGTGCGATGGAACACCGAAGTCGGCGCGAAAAACTCGCCCATCCCAGGGGCGGAGCAGGAGTCTCGGAGTACGCCCCGGATATGAACATCACTGGCCAGCCGAGGGGGGCAGGGTAAAATAAAGAAGAAAAATGTATAATCACTAACCTATGTAAGCCGCCAAGAGTCTTCAGAAATTGGCAGCATAGAAATATGATTAAATCCTCCTAGTCACATAATTAAAATTCAGGCACTTGGCAACTGCCATGTATTTATCATGGTTGCAGTATCCTGAGATCACATGATTGTCATCTACAACCTTTCCAGGGGGCTTCTAACAAACAAAGTCAATAGAGGAAGCCAGAGGCATTTAACAATCATGATTTATCAACCATAGCAAAAAAGGTTGTAAAATCGGGCTTGACTCACTTAACAACAGCGTCACTTATCTTAGAAGTTCTGGTCCCAATTATGGTCTTAAATCAAGGACTACCTGTAATCTTGCTACATACTTGGATTCAACTGACTTCAGAAGATGACATTAAATCAATTTTCATAGGATTATTTGATTGTCCTGTTCCTACCACATTCTTATATGCTTGCAGATTCTAAAGATGAATTTAAAATAAATTGTAGGCTTTACCCTAATACAGAAAATAATTTTAAAAACCTAACAATCACTTAAAGGTATGAAAGCTGAATGATATAATACAGGCACAAGCTGTTCACACACATACAATTATAATCTTTATTAAAAATAGGCTATCTGATGCCTTTGTCTTCCCTTCTCCACATGTGATATGATTAAAAATGTACAGAGCACTGAATTTGCTACACAATGACTCCTGTGATTAAGGTGAAGAAACTATTTGTAACTTTTCAGCACTGGAAAGTCAAGGAGCCATTCAGCTCAATCCTCTAATAGAACCTAGTGAGACATTTTGTACGTCATTGGTTTACTTATAATCAAATTTTTGAAAGGTTTTAAGTTGGATAAAAAAAATTATGTTTTTGCTCAAGAAAAGCTGGAGCTGGAACAAATTTTATACTGGAGATGATCACTTAATTGCAAAAATGTATAAAATTTTATACATTTTTGATTTGTTTAACGACCATTTAAGTCCCGCCCCCTCCTCTCCTCTCCTCCCCACCAGAAAAGCTGAGAGAAAAAAAGCCTCCTTAAAGAGACAGCAGACAAAAAAAAGCCTCCTTAAAGAGGCTTTTAAGGAAAAGCCTTAAAGAAGCAGCGGAGGCCAGAAGTGCTGGTTTGTTTGCTCTATTTCTGCTTTATATCATTTGTTAATCATGGTTACTTGTTTCAGATGTTAGGGACAATCATTTCTACCTCAAATTGCATTGAAAATGATTTTTTGGTGAATATTTTTGGGGGCGTGGAACGGATTATCCGACTTTCCATTGTTTCCTATGGGAAACCTCGTTCCTCTGGACGAGAATTTCGCACTAAGAGCGTTCTTCCGGAACGGATTAATCTCGTCTTATAAGGCACCACTGTATTTTTTATCAGATCATAGTCTGAGCAGTAGGCCAAAATGCTATCTTTAACCAGACAAATAATATCTTTACATTTTATTATTCTGTAGATTTTTGTTTAACTGAATTTATTTATTGGCAATTTTGGTAGGAAGTGGGATTGCGTGTTTATTGGTTTTGCTACTGAACTGTCTCCAAATTAGCTTGTTTTTATTAGAATGTTATGCATTTCTAATTTTAATGTGTGCAGATTAGTAATCATTAGTTGTCTTTGACATTCTGATGTTTTAATTGTCTTTAGTGGCCACTATTGGAACTGAATGTTCTGTCAGATAACCTTTTGGCCTACGCAGCAGGATTTTTCTTATTATACAAATTTAAACAGCTTATCTGTACCAATGGTCATTTGTAGGATGTATTCATTCCTGTCCACAAAGCTGCTATCCATTTGTTTATCCATGATCTTTATCTTTAACCAATGAGCATAGAAATAAAAAGCCATCATGACACCAGTGGCACTTTTATTTTAGCCTTGATTTTCTTCTCCCGTGGTTTCCTTCAACCAATGCATTTATATATAACTGAGGAAGGCACTCTGGTATATATCAGTTGTTTTGAGTCCAGTCCAGTCATAAAAGATTATAAGAGTCATAATCAAAACCTACTATAAGGAATCAGATTATCTATATTTTGTGTTTAGTACTTTTTCTTTGACAGTTTTTTTTTTCATACAGATATCAGGATTTATCTACTCCTCTTCTGCTTTTTCTGGAGCACTTGTGTAAAAGTGCTGAATAATGTTTGCAGGCTGAAAGCTTCATCTGAAGAATTCAGAAGCTAAGATTGACTGAGAGCAGTTGGTCTGGTGGAAAAACTTGAATGAAATATTTGTCTTGCATGTACCAGATAAAAATAAAATACTGAAGGAAAAAAAATAGAAACAATGCCAGCAGAAGTGCCAAGAGTAGGATTTTCAGGAATTTTATCACTAGGGAGAAGTGTTTGAGAGTGAGGTTGTGGTTGTTTTTAAAGAAAACAGTTATATTTGTGTGAAACCTACCAAAAACATGAGGAAATTCTAGCACAATTTTGGTCAAATTATTGTAGTCTTGAGACCTTCAACAGGGATAGAAAAAGAATCATAGGAGCTGTGATATGAGTTTGCTTCATGATGCTGTAGGAGGGTCAGAAAAGTTAATATGGCAGCTTTTTTGCAAGTACAGTGGTACCTCACAAGATGAGAAACTCTCAAAAAAATTAATCAAAAATATTCCTCTAGATGAGCCACGACTCATGAGACGAGAAAACTTCATGCCAAACCTTGCGTGTCATCAGTAAGCGCGGTCTGTATTTACCATTCAGGCAACTCCGTGCATGAGTTCTGCCGATGCAGCAAGCATGCACGTGCATTCTGCTGACTCTTACCTCGTGCTTTACTCCATTATTGCAGACAGCAACCCATGCTGAGAGAGAGTTCTGCTAACGCAGCAAGTGTGCACATGTGTTCTGCTGACTCTCCTCTCACGCAGTTTACTCCATTCCCATACAGGCAGCAGCATGCACGTCTTCTGCCGACTCTCCTCTCATGCAGTTTACTCCATTCCCGTTCGGGCGGCAGCACGTGTGTACGCGTTCTGCCTATGCTACCGCAAGGCGGCAGGTCGATGTTCCTGATTGCAATGAGCACCACGCGATCAGCTCACATGGGAAATCTCACAACAGAGCTCTCCTCTCTCGCTGTGTAAACAGCGTAAATTAACTGAAAGGCATTCAAGAGAGAGAACTCCCTCTTACTTCAGACTCTGGATTCAATCTCCAGGAAGTCCCCTCCCCCTCCTCTCCTCTCCTTCGTGCTGGGATATTCTTAAAGCTGTGCACGCGCGCACACAGAGAGAGCAGAAATTGTCCTCCTTGCCCCAAATAAAGCAGAAATCCCCCCCTCATTACTTCTCCCCTCATAGTACGGAGGGAAGAAGTGCTTCCAAACCACCCATGATGCTGGAAAAGCAGAGACAAAAAAGGCCCTTTTAAAGTGACGGTATCCAGCAATAGCTGAGGCCAGAAGCTGCCTTGAAGCAGAACCGTAAGTGCTGGTTTGTTTGCTCTATTTCTGCTTTATATCATGTATTAATCATGGTTACTTATTTCAGATGTTAGGGACAATCATTCCGACATCAAATTCCATTGAAAATTATTTTTTGGTGAATATTTTTGGGGGCATCGAACAGATTATCTGACTTTCCATTGTTTCCTATGGGAAACTGCATTTCTCTTTACGAGCATTTTGTGCTAAGAGCCTTCTTCCAGGATGGATTAATCTCATCTTGTGAGGCATCACTGTACAACACAAAGATGGGTTTCAATTTCATGGTCACATCTGCTATTTTGATTTTTTTTTCACATCCTTCTCCCTCTGTGAATGCCCCTATACCATTCCTATACCATTTGTCAGCAAGTAATTTCAGATTCTTTCTACAATTTACTCTGACATTCTCCAGCTTTTTTTCAGGAACATTGTAGATTTGCCAATGTAAGAGATAACATTTCTGTGTTCTGGAGTACGGTGGAATTTGAGCTGCAAAGACAATGGATTCTGGGTTTTGTTTTCTTTTGTTCTAGATTTTTGTTGTTGTTGCCTTTGTATCAGTCTTGATGCCTGGTGAATGCCTGGATGAGTTCCTGTAGTTTTCTTGACAAATTTCAGAAATGGTTTGCCATTGCCTCCTTCCTAGGGATATGAAAAACTTTGTTATATAGCATGTTAGCCCTTGGGGTTAAAGCAGAGCAGGAAACAGTCTGTACCAGAAGAGCAGAACTATACTCAGTTGGGATTATCTGTATTAACAGAATCTTCCAAGCCCAGTTGTGCTTTGCCTCCCCATCCTCTTATATCCTGGTGGATCAGGAAGGAGCCTGCCTTGAGTTTCTTCCAAATGTTATTTTGTTTCCCAAAATTTAGGAGAAGTTTCAGCCCTCTTTGCTTATGGAATAGTTCTTATCTATGCCCTCAAAAGTTATCTCTCTGGTTCTCTATGCATCATTTAAACCCACATTCATTTTATCACAGCCAAGATTTTATTTCTTTTTCTCCTGCAGAATAACTTTTTATTAGTGCATATAAAATCTAAATATTTTGAACATTAAATAATACATATCATATTTTTGCTTTTTATTTGGTAGATAAGAAATTAAGATAACAGCTAATATTTATATTATCATATAATGCACATTATGTTGTTTTACTAATACATCCTACAACCTTCCCATGTATAAAATAAATTATTTGAATCTGTAATTTCTTTTTTATAACCAACAGTTATGATGAGAATGTATTACTAATCTATCTCACTAAATGTCACCATAATAAATGGCCTATAAAACATTTAATTTCATGCAGAATCTTCCTTTAAAATATTGAAATAGAGTAAGTTATAATTTTAATGTATTTTTCAAAATGTCACAATTTGTAAACTGTCATGAAAACTCCATAACCCACTTTCAATATATGTAATTCAGCAAGTCCTTTGAATAATATGATAGTTTCATTAATATACATAATTAGAACTGTAAAGTAAAGATATTAAAATCTCTATTTCTTCAGGCTAAATAATCCCCAGATGTACAATAGAAACATAACTGTCTGAATATTTCAGCAGTAAAAACAAGATTAATCTACACATTGTGTGTGTATGTGTGTGTATGTTCTAGTGATGTAGCCAATGAGTTAAAATTCATTTTCTATTTAGAAAGGAGGATGAAAACATATATTATGCTTCCTAGTAATATTTCTGAGAGCTGATACTCTGTGAAAGATTTTTTGAAACCTTATTAAGCTATAAGGAAAAACAAATAAGAAAAAAGCTATTTCCAATAAAACCAAACTTGTAACCAAGGCATTCAAAACAGAGCATGAATATTGGAATTAGGAGAACATGATTAGCCATGGCCCTTGGATTTAATGATGGGCCAGCACACCCACACATCATTTCCATGCTTATCAAAGCTTTCCTTTGTACTTCTCTCAAGTTATAGTTCTGGTATATCTAGATAGCAAGAGTAGTGATAGTAGGCAAAAGATGGTCATCCCTGCATGTTTTGGACACCTTCTTCAAGTTATCTTTGTCATCTCTAGGGATTCAAACCCTGATGAACTTTTTGTGTGAACCAGAAAAAAAATGAACTTATGATTTATGATTTTGATGATTAGACAGGATAGATTATAGAAAGAAGAGAATGATGTAACCACAGAGTAAGAGATAAATTTATAATTTATAACTGTTGTAAAGATTGGAAGCTACTTCTTTGTATTGTTTTTCTTTCTTTTCTATTTTCTTTTTGTTTGCATTCTTAGCTTTCTCTTTGATATCTTTCTTTTTCTTTGCTTTTTCTTTATATAAGTTTGTATTAATTTTTATTTTCCTTTTTAAAATTATATATAAATTGGGATTCAAATAATTTTCAAATCATCTTAAGTGCTTCCCTTTTAACTCCAAGGCATTATTTATTATAGCTGTTTAAAATAAAATGTCTACTGATGAGGAATTTTGGTAATACTCATCTTTGAAAAATGGTCCTGTATAATTTCTTGAAGACTGGAAAATGACAAGACTCAGGAGAGTTTGATATATTCAGGTTTCTAAGAAGTTTATAAAAAGTCAGGCTCTTATCTTTCATGTTATGCAAGAGTATTAATTCTCTTTTTTAAATTCTTTGTTAGAATATAGAGATGAAACATTCCAAGATACTTGCTAATGATTTTTTTAACAAACAATTTTAACAATATCATGTTAAAAAGTTTCAAAAGATAATTTAAGTTCAAATTTAAGTACACAGCACTTTACTTCTGTAGATGCTAGCCACAGTTGCTAGCAAAATGTCAGGAAATTTGCTGTCTAGACCATGGTCACTAAACCTTGAACTCAATACTGCCTGACAGATATCAGCCATGAAAGCCTTCAGCAGTATAAGTACAAACTTTTTATGGACTTGCTAGATATTAATAGACTCATGTGAGCACCATTAAATTTTCTGGAAGAAATAATATTTACACTCAAAAGCTCTTTGGACAGTCCACAACTCAATTTCAGAAAATTTACTCTGGTTAGTCCTGTATGCTGCAATGTTCAGAATAGATCATTAATGTTTACAACTGTCTGCTTGAAGTTTGAACAGTTTTGTCCATTGAAATGCTTAAAATCTGAATCACAAAGAAAGTGGGTTTCTGGTTATGTAAACAGAAAAATTGTGCAAATATTAATGAAAGTGATTAGTTCTGATTAAGGTTGCAATTGGACCTCTCCTCAAAGGTGCTTGCCCTTAAAACTGCAAGATCTTCCTTCCTTCATAGTAATTTCTTTGATGTCTGTGCCATATTTCTCTGTCTTTCTCTGGGCATCAATTGACTTTTGGCAGTGTAGCTCAAATATCATACAAATCAAAGGCAATATTTGTTCTCCAGATCCCAATATTAATGGTGGTAGTATGAAGGACACAAGCAGATCTTGACATGCAAGCTGCAACAAAAACATTTCAATAAGAGTTGATACAGGGGAGAGAAAGAGAAATAAGTTAATCTTTCCATTCAGTTGAAACTTTTCATCAAAGCAGAACTTGTGCTTTTTAAAAATACAATTATTATACGGATTGATTTGTAATGATTACAAGGTTAGTTTCTTTAGGACATGTATCATCTGTCAGCTTGAGATACAGCAAAGTTACTTGCTGTCTCAAAAATACACAAGCAGCCAGTAAATCAAAATGTATTCTTCTGAAGCTGAAAAGTATTTTCCATCATTCCCTTGAAAAGCAGAGTCTCCCATCTTATGAATAATTTTATCTCTGTTGCATCTGATCACATTCTTTTATACAAGGCCATTGAGTATTGTACATTCTTTGTGAACCATGACTCTCCAGTCGTCTGGGAGAGAAGCCATAAAAACTTCAAAGTCACTTTGCTCAAAGCCCCATATAAAACAAGGAGGGTCCCTGTATTCTTATACAGCATATTCATCATTCTCTATGGTAAATGAATTCATTCTTGGCAGATCTTCACAATGATTACTGCAAAATGCAAATTTCTAGATTAGGCTTGTCAGGTGTAAAGTTGGAAGCTATTATTTAAAACACTCCTTAAATCAACAAGAAGGTATGCAGAAGCAATGTTTTCCTCTCCATTGTGCCTGTGGCCAATTTGCTCATTCATCCCTCTTTGTAAAACTGTTAAAATTTCATCACATAAAAAGGCATCCTGCAGTGGTAAATCTCAGTCTTCCTTTCTTGTCATTCATTGAAGAGCTCAAGCCCTGATCTGAGGCAATCTGATTCAGTCAATGTGATGTGCATCCCTGCTTTATGCTGGAATGGTGTTTATTCCACACAGTTTATCTGAGGGTCTCTCAATACATTTTTGAGATTTTATTCTTTTGTATTATTCTCCTTGAAGAATATGTGTTGCAGGATCAGATACAAATTTACCTAGCAAATATTCAACATAAAATGCTATTCAGGTGGTTGAAGACCATTTGACAGAACATGGAGGTGGGCAGACACTGTTGCCTGGGGGACTGTGGAGGGAAAGAGTGTATTCATCCTTCCTTCAAGTGATCTACATCCAGATAATCAGTTTCCCCTTTTTACAACCAATCAGGAAATTGGTAAGGAAATATGGTTGGGCATTTTTTTGAGTTTTCTATCCTATACACTAGGGAAAAAAGTATTTAGTCAGCCACCATTGTGCAAGTTCTTCCACTTAAAAAGATGAGAGAGGCCTGTAATTGTCATCATAGGTAAACCTCAACTATGAGAGACAAAATGTGAAAACA
>JANHZU010004033.1:32993-54433 GCA_032468055.1 Acrochordus granulatus | reverse complement strand
CGTCACACAAAAATAATATTGCTAAGTGTATGCCCATAATTAAATGCTGAAAGAGAATTATATTTTATTCACTACAATACTATATCACTCCAGTGCATGGCTTAACTGGCAAGAGAATTCATGTGAAGGAATGGAAAACTGTAGCAAGCCAAAACATACTCCAAAGTCCTGAGGTTAGAAAAACAAATTCTGGAAAAGGAAGGATGCTAGCTGGAGAAAAAAACATTTTAAGTGACAGACATACAGTAAAGCACTGTAGTGTGAAGCAATTAGTCCAGCAACTGGCAAGCCTATAAAAGACTTTAAACAAAAGATTTAAATGGAGGGTCTCTACCTGGACAGAGGACCCCCAGCTTTTGAGCCAGATATTTAGCTAAATTTGGTTGCAACAGCTATGTAAATGGTTAGATTAATGAGCACATGAGTGAAAGTGAGGGTGAGAATTTTCTGTTCAATTAAAGATCTGTAACAATGCAGCTCTGTGTGCTTATAACTCACTAAAAATTCTGGTTTCTCTTCTAACTAGTGCCTAATGGAAACCATGGGCTGGTTGATTTTATTTTATTAAAAGTTTTTTTTTTAAAAAACTAATATAAAGTAAGAAAGAAAAAAGAAAGCTAAAAGGGCAAGAAAGGGGGGAAGACACAGAGAAATGTCTTTCAATGCTTTTATAGCAGTTATAAGGACAATTATAAATTTACTTTTATCTCTAAAGGTACAATGTCTCTTTTTAAAAAAAAATCCTTTCTAATCATCAAAACAAGTTCATTTTTTTGTTTTCTTCAAAAAAAAACATAAGGGGGTTCCAATCAGAAATAAATATAAATATTATATTTTCATTAATCAAATAAGTCAATTTTGCCATCTCAGCGAGTTCCATTACCTTCACCAACTATTCATCAATTGTAGGTATTTCTCAGTCTTTCTCTTTTTGTGCGTAAAAGAATTTTGCTGCAGTATCATATATAAAACCAAAATTCCATGACTTTTTTTCCAGTTGTTTGCCCATCAATTCTGAAAGAAAGACCTCTGGTCTTAATTGCATATTAATATCTTAAAACATTTTAAATCAGTGTATGTATTTGAATCCAAAATTTTCTAGCTTTTTACACATTTACCACGCATAATAAAATGTCAAAATAAGCATGATACCAACATGACCAAACTGTGCATGTGATATCTCATGCTTATACACTTGGTGTGGCATCTGTTGTTTCACCATTCTGACAAAACTATCACTTCGCATTTCCAGGATACATTTGAAGTGCCTTTACACATTTTAAACAATTACTTTTGTGACATAGAGCAATGGTACATAAATTTGTAAATTATCTTTAATATTATGAGAAAGTGTAAATTTCAATCCTTTCAACCACCTATTTTCCCATTGTTCCATCTCTTTAGCATAACAGTTTTTAGCCCACTTTATCACACATTCTTTTACTTGTCTGTTAAATCCATCCCTTCTGAGTTTCACTTGCATGAAATGTAATTGTAATATAATATATATGCATTATATTCATATGCATTTCATATGAATAAAGCTATTTGCAGAGAGGGAGGGAAATGTCAAAATAAGCATGATGCCAACATGACCAAACTGTGCATATCTCATGCCTGTACACATGGTGTGGCATCTGTTGTTTCACCATTCTGACAAAACTGTCAGCTTCAGCTGGTAATAGTGGATACGTTTATTATTTGGTATCAATAAATATTCACTGCATGTTTGTAATGCAGCACAAGCTTTGCAGCCACACTCCTCCCTAGCTTGTGTGACCTTCATGAAACATAGAGGTTTACTAAAGCAAGGAAGGAAAAGAGACATGAGGATACCTAAGTGAAGCCAGCTGCTCATAAAATGGTCCAGTATATCACAGCATTTGATGACCCCAGGGTCTGTCTCTTAAATAAAAATAGAAACAAAAGAGTAAGGTTTGGAGATATTTAAAGTAGCACTGTGGAAGTAAAGTGGCTGCAGCTCTGTCCTCAAAAATCTGAATGTCACTTCAGTAGACCTTTCATAGCCTTTAGATAATTGTCATTCAAATAATAATGATACAGTCCTTTTCATGGGAAGCCTTATTTTCTAAAACATGAAGTGAGCTTAATGTATTCCTATTGAGTTTCTGACCATTTCTTAAGAAATGGATTGTTGAAGTCAGTATCTGTAATGAAGAAAATCCTGCTTTGAATTCTTGAATGACAGGCAGTGATGTAAAATTCATACATCTTGCCAGCAACTCACCTCTTTTCTGAAGAGGGCAAACCACTGGGAGACACTCACCTCTTTCCTCAAATCTTTCCAGGAGTAAGATAAAAGTATTGAAGATCCAAGCTGTGGATTTTTATAGAGACCTCCCTCTGCTCTGGAAACTATGCTGTGCAAGTTGTTGGTGTGTGTGCGTTTTGTTTTTTTGTTTTGTAATCTGTAGGTGCTTCTAACAAAAACACAGGCTGCCCTATTTTGGCAGGAGATGATGGAATCAAAGCTTAGATTCAAAAAGCTTTGATTAACAATTAAATGCATTTTTCTGAGAGTAGCCAGTACTTTGAAGTCTTAAAGCAACAAATAGCATGGAAATTAGCAGACAGCTGCTCACCGCTTCTCACCAATTTTCTCTCTTCTAGTCACCTCTAATATATGGCTATAGCATTATGTAATTTCGATAGGGAACCTCAATACATAGTGTAAAGCTCTTGATAAAAGTTCCATTTGTGAACCAATATGTGTGTGTATGAGAAAGAAAGAGAAGGTGTTTTGCTTCTTTACAAATATAAATGTGGAGAAAATGATTCAGAAGTCAATAGAATTAGTGGCAGAGCTTTAGTTTTATCAGTCCAAGTCATTCATCCGCAGATACTAAGTGTTATATCTGCCAATCTCTTTCTTGCTTTTTTCCTTCTCAGCAGAATAGGTTAACACTAAATTTCAGACTGGGCACTCAAAAAAAGTGTGAAAATTTCTATGAAAAGTGGAAAATGTCACTCAATCTGTTCTTTTTTAATATAGTTTTCACTGAAGGAAAAAAAATACAAACTTAAAAGCCATAGAAAATAAAACATAAAATAGTGAAGAGAAAATCATATAAAAAGAAAAATACAAAAGAAGACAACAGTACAAATCAAGGACAGGGAAAGGAAAGGGGAAAAAAAGGAAAAAATAGAGAAATTACTTCTGATCTTCTTTACAGTAATTACAAACTACTTCCACCCTTCCAAATTACCTAGCATAGCTACTTTCTTCCCATATACATCTCTTTTTAATCAGGAAATATATCTATTTTTAGTCAGGAAATTTTAATCAGGAAATCCAGTTCATTTTTATTCATTTTCATCAAAAAGTCCATAAAGCATTTCTAGCCTTTCATTGAACTAGCCACTTTAGTCTAGTAATTAAGCGAACAGGCTAGAAACCAGGAGTCTGTTAGTTCTAGTCCTACCTTAGCCATGAAAGCCAGCTGGGTGACCTTAGGCCAGTCCTCTCTCAGCCCAATCCTCCTCACAGGTCTCCGTGAAGAAAAATAGGAGGAGGAAGAGTATTAATTTTTGCCATCTGTAATTATTTATAAGAATATTAAAGAC
This sequence comes from Acrochordus granulatus, assembly GCA_032468055.1. Taxonomy (NCBI): domain Eukaryota; kingdom Metazoa; phylum Chordata; class Lepidosauria; order Squamata; family Acrochordidae; genus Acrochordus; species Acrochordus granulatus. Next base: position 50,848 of record JANHZU010004033.1, on the reverse strand, counting down.
AGGAAATATATATAATTATTACTTCCTTAATTAAACAAGTCAATTCACTCACTAGTCTAGATTGCTTTATACAACCAACAAATCACATCTTTCACATGAGCACATGTGAAACTGAGCAGGATTTCTTACATAAGAATAATGCTTATCAGTACATGAGAAGAAATTAATATTTTAAACTACTAATTTTTAACTATCATTTTTATGATTTTGAGCTATTGTATCTTGAGTTTCATTTCCTGCCATATATGTGCCATACAAGCGAAACATATCTTTATTAAACAGTATAATTTTGCAGGTTCCATATTAATATAAAAACACACACACTTGTGCATATGCAAAAGTATTGACTGGTATTTTTAATTAATACAATACGAATTTAGATTCAATGTTAAGAAATGAATGCTATAAAAACTAGAAATATTTAAGTATAAAATTCCAGACTATGGGCATAAAAACAAAAATTTCTGTAAATACAGTTTTGGGATTTTGATTTTTCAGTTTAAATTTAGCTATATAAATGACAGTGCAGTCATAGATGCTTTCTTCATCTTTTTCAATTAACTTCGCACTTCAAACCAGGAGCTAAATGAGCTTTTATTTATCATAGCAGAAAACAGAGACAAAAGTAACTGATATAGAATAGCCTATTTATGAAGTCTATGCCAGGCAAACAGGGTTGAATTAACAGCTCCAAAGTCCCTTCCAGCCCTATGATTCTGTGATAATACCTATGATCTGGTAAATGGCTAAACATAACTATAGCCAGATATATGTTATTATGTATATTTTTAGCTTGTAAGTTCTTTATAAATTTAAAATATATATATTATATCTAATAAACATAATCCATTTAACTGTGCATATTAATACAGAACAAATCAAAGTGCAAATTTGTATATCTACAGTATTCAGATGTAAACCCCATTAACTTCACTGGGGTTATTTCCAGGTGTTTTTGATTGTAGCCTAGACTGTAATTCTGCCCCCACTTAAATGGAAATTAATCCCATTGAGATCAGTTGGGCTTCCATCTAAATAGGTATATATAGAACAGTGCAATAAAAGGAAATAGAATCTTCATCTAAATTCTCACTTCTGAGCTGTTGAAATCCTTCTGCTGCAGGGTATAACTATATGTATGTGTAATTATAGAATAGTTTCCTTGAAATAATAAATGTTAGATAGATATTCAGGAGGGAAGTTTCAGAAGTTTTACCTCCTTCTTTAACTATATGTTATATCAGGAAATGCTGCCAATACATTTAATAGTATTATTCTTTTCCATTTTTTCTCCCCCAAAATGGTAGGTTTTATTATGAGAACATGTTGCAATTCTTGTATTGGTCACAAATCAAATGAGAACCTCAAACTAAATTTCAGTATCAAACTGAACAACCAGTACTATTGACAAAATAAAACAATTTTGTACGATCAGATGGTAATCCTTTAGCTAAAAAAATTTAAAAGAAAAGGAACATATAATTTTTTATACTTTTATCATGAAAAAAACTGCTTTTTCTACGTCAAAGTAGAGGTATTTATTGAAAAAAATTGAGTACAATCATTAATCTACTTATGAATTTTTGAGTTGTGAACTTTTGCTAGTATGAAGAAACCCTCTGCAGCTCCAACCTAGAAGATCCTGGAAATTGGGAGAAGGTGAGAAAGGTGTTGTGTACATATTGCTGGCATCACTATTGCATAAGCTTCCTGTAGAAAGGACCACATTCACAGCTCCCCTGAAAACTCCTGGAGAGGTTTGTGGCAGAGAAATGGAGCCGCATGAGAATGGCCATTGGAACCTGGACCCAAGAGCCTCCTGCCACAAGGATTTCCCCAACAAATGTACTCCCATGTATCTGCTTGTATGGTCGAGACTAACCAGCATGCATCTCACTCCTCTGTACATGGGCTGGGTGGGGCAACAATACCCAATTACTGTGCCGTGGTCCTTCCCAACAAGGGTCCCAATAGTCTATGGGATGAATGGCCCTTCCTTGCACCCATCTTGCATAAATGCCAGACAATAAATCCACCAGGAGGATTTATTGTCTTACCTTTTGCAGGGAAAGAATCTGCATATCACTAATAAAATTTTATATCAAAGGCCATTTTGAAGAGGACAAGATATTTAGATCAGATTGGCGTTAACTGTAGGGGTGATCACTTATGAATATCTCATATTGTTTTCTTTGTATCTACTTGTACATTTATTTTAGTTTTATACTTTGGATAAGGTCAAATGACTAAATCAGTACAGATTCTATTCTGTACTTATAAATTAGGAAATCAGATCTGCATGTTGGTTATAGAGCCCAACCAAAATTTCACAGGACACATTTCTTTAAGAAAATGTTTTACTTTTTTAAAAAATCTATTCTGAGCTAGTTCAAAAGTTTGGTTTTATTCTGTATACCAAATGAGCTCTTGAGTGATGGTGTGACGATCAATACAACTGCAAAAAAATCCCATTTTTATTCATTTTTTAAGACGCAGAACATCCTTGGAAACAAGCATCCTGGAACTCCTTTTTTTTGAGCTAGTCAATTGTTAATTAACTCAAATTAGTTTTATTTGTATCTGTTGCTCCTGGGACATTGCAGAGGTTGAAGAGTTACAAGAAAGAGAAACTGGACAAAAATCACATAAAGTTAAAACTGCATGGCTCAATTGCTGGTGTCTTTTTATTCTGAAATCAGAACAACTGGGAGAGAGAAAAGCTGTGGTGTAGAAGTACCCTTACATTCAACTTTACAGTATGTGCCATTTTAAATCCAGTTACCAGTTTGGTGAGATTGTTTTGAAATTCTTCACAATTCTTTATCAACCTGAAAATTATTATTAAATTTATAAGCTACCCATCTAATTGAGAAGGCAACTCTGGCTGATTTACAAATGTTAAAAATATAAATCTAAAAACATTTAAAATTAAGAAGAGTTACGCCAAAACCAAAATCAAGGGGATGGACAGCATGAGGATGAAATTTTCTTCTTACTCCATCAACCACCTCCAGCAAAGAGTTCCCCCAAAAAGACCCCAAACCACCTAGAAAAACAGGGTTTTAAGGCCCTTGTGGAAGGTCAGTAGTGTAGGTCATATCTTACCTCTGGCAGTAGAAAATTCCATAAGGTGGGGGCCACAGAGGAAAAGGCTCTTCTCCTTGATCCTGCCAGCTGAATTTCTTTAACAGATGGGATCAGCAGCAAGCCTCTTTGATGGACCAAATAGACTAATCCTATTAGAGCAAGAAGGCTCCTCAGATGCTGGCATTGAGAACTCATGCTAATAATGCCTTGGAGGCTCCGTCCCTCACCCATCTCCCCCAGGTATTTATGAATTTAATGACTGTAAGGAGAACGGCAGAGCCCATGGCTCTGTTATGAGAGAAACCAGGCTGAGAGGGGGTTAGTCACTGGGGGGCCCTGGGCAGGATGATAAATACAGGAGGTGATGGGCATGGGGTGCTATGGGGCCTGGAGGGCAGGCCGTTGCAGGGGAAGATGCTCCCAATGTTAAGTATCAGTGACATGTTCCAGCCCTCTATACTTATGCCCAGTTCCTGGACAGCATGCTGTCAGAGGCCCTGCAGTTCAGATGGTGAATGCCAGGTCAATCAGCAATAGCTCCCCTCATTTGGGACATCATTGAGGAGCTGACCTGGCATGCATTATCGAGACCTGGCTGACTCTGGAAGGGGGTGTTCCCTCTCAGAAATGTGTGCAGCCAGATTTCAGGTCTGGCAGCAGCTGAAACACTAGAGCAGGGAAGGTGGGGTGGCAGTGAGAATCCCTTTTTGCTTTCAGGGGCTTTACTCCACAAATGTCCAGCTGTGAGATCTTGTTCCTGAAGCTGGGCTCATGGGATCAGTTGGGACTGTTGCTACTGTACCAATCTTCCTGCTGTATAGTGTATCCCTGCCTGAGCTAGAAGCCATCTCAGGGTTGGCAGTGGAGTTCCCCAGGATAATGGTCCTAGGGGATTGCCATTTCTGCATTTGGCCTCAGGGGCAGCTCACGAGTTCATAGCCACCATGGTGGCCATTGGCCTATCCCAGATCATCCATGGCTTGACTTGGGACAATGGTCACATCCCAGGCATGATTTTTGTGTTGGAGCAACAGCAACGCGATCTGGTGGGGGATTTATCATTCTTCCCCCTTGTCATGGTCAGGTCACTTCATGGAGTCTTTGAGATTTTCATATTTTGTCTCCTTCTGCAGGGATGCTAGACCCATTCAGAGGTCCAACCCCAGTGACTGATGGACCCAATTGGGTTCCAGAAGGAACTGGGGGATATCCCAGGGGCATTGCTACAGGCCCTGTTGAAGCTCTGGTTGCATTTTGGAATCAAAAGGGAGCTGGGGCTTTAAACAGGATCATGCCTGTTGGCTTCTCTCAACCCACCATGCCCGATGCTGGGTTCCCCATGCATCCCCATGGTTCACAGAGGATTTGCAGGCTTTGAAAGGAAAAAGAGACACCTAGAGCACTGCTGTAGGAAGACAAGGGTTGAATCCAACTGGACATGAGTTAGAGCCACTGTTCAGGCCTACCCTGAGGTGAGAAGACCGACAAACTATCACTATTTCTCTGTTCTTATTGCATTTGCAGAGTGCCATGTGGCAGCTTTGTTTAGTGTCATCTGGTCTCTTCTAGGTCAGGAGGATTCAGGTAATCATTTTCAGGGCCACGTGGAGGAATTTGTAGAATACCTGATGAATAAAGTAACTCAGATTCAGTCCCAGTTGGAATCTGTGTGTGGTGCAGGTCCTTTTGAGATGACTGGAGAGGAGTGTCAAATGTCTGATTATCTGGGAACATTTTTATCCTGTTGGACCTGATGAAGTGAACAGGGTCCTTGATACTATTAGGGCACAATAACTTTACATTATTTCCTATGGGAAAATTTGCTTTGGTATACAAGCCTTTTGGATTAAGAGCACTCTTCCAGAATAAATTATGCTTGCAATCCAAGGTTCCACTACACTTGCCTTCTTCCTCAGTACAGAGACTCAGCCTTTGCTCTAGGACTCTCTTTCTGGCACTGCTAGCCAGTTGAGTTTCAGATTTCAAGAATTCTTGACAGATGGAGAAAGACTGCCTTTCCCAATACACTGGCTTCAGACTTGTGTTTTAAATACCAGAAATATGCTATTTCAGGCTCTTTGTGTGTATTTTGTTTTTTAAATCTGCTGTGGCACTTTCAGTTTTGGAGCAATAAACTGTCTTTCATAAATTTTTGAACAAACTTCACTTTTCGGTTGGTGATCTATATGAAAATGTAGAAGGATGTGTCCTGGTTGCATAAATATTCTTATTAAAATTAATCATAATGTTCTTGTATTAGCCTTCAGATAGATAGATAGACAGACAGACAGACAGACAGATGATAGATGGATGGATGGATGGATGGATGGATGGATGGATGGATGGATAGATGGATAGATATACAATATATATATACTGTCTGGGGACAATACATTGTAAGTGAACATTCCCTGCATTTGTAATGGTGAAAGCAAAAGAAAATAGTTGTGCTTGATGCTTTTCTCCCTGTAAATTGAATATTTTCAGAGTCAGAAATAAGGATAAGTAACAGGAGCCAGGTATCATCATCCTCAGAGCAAACAAACTTAAACACACAAACATGCACACACTGAATTTTTCACTCTCACCTTTAAATATTCTTACAGTGGTTGGATTATTCTATCTTCAGATCAATTTTATGCTCTCCTTTTTTATTTTTTTGTCTTAGTTATCTATATTTTCTATTCTCTCCCCTTCCCACACAGTAAAAATCTGCACCAAGAAAAACATTTTTCCCTCTTTTTCAATTAGCCTTTCCTGCATGGTATGTTGGTGTACCATCTGGTGCTATTCATTTGAAGTGGAGTTAAGGAAGGTTAAGAGAGAAAATTTGAAAGAGGTGAAGGATGCTGATAGCTCTGCAGAATGACGCATACCAGCCTCAAGGCTATCATGCCTTGAGAGCTCCTCCTTGAAAAGCTGGCTTCCTCACAACTCTCTAAAAGCTTGTCTTCTGTAGGGTAAGTATAAAGATTTCTAGCTAGATCATTTAATAATAGGGCATTGTGATTTCCACTGATTCCATTAAGTTCACTTATTTGGGAACTATTTTTCCTTGATACTACATCACAAATCTAAACTGATGTTTTATAAATTAAAAATCATTTTATCTAGGGAAGATTTAATTATAATAGAGGGGATGAATGATCATGTATCTTATGGGAGAGTATATATTTTGGCTGAACATGTACTTTATGCATAGAAAGGTCAGATTCTCCAATAACCTTAGCAGACAAGGCTTCTACTATGGTTCAATTGCTCTGTACTTTCAGCTCTTTTGTGATCTGTTGGACATCATTTCACCAAGACTGTTGAAATAGCTTCTTTCAGTCCTTGTAATTTCATGCTTGTGTCATCAGTATTAGTATCTTACCATCTTGTTTTTTGTCAGCCATTTTTTTTTAAAAATTGCCTTTCATTTTTGTTATCATTCAAGTATTTTCCAATAATTCTTGCTTTGCATTTTGTACCCAAAATATCCAAGCTTTATCTTTATTATGAAGTCTTTTACTTTAAAAACAAATTTAAAAAAGGATCTGTGACCTAGAACCTAGCTACCCATTCACCTCCAATAAAAAAACTCTCCCAAAATAACATGAGATATCAAAATCTCAAAATATCTCAGCAACTTTGCAAACAGTCAGGATAAAAATATTTTGAAATATTATGCAAGAACATAAAATGTCACGAGATATGTGAGACAGCCAAAATTCTTCAATATTTTCAGCTATTGAAAATGGAGTAAGAGACCAGGCTAGGTCACAAAAGATGGGTAAATGGGCAAAGTCTGGCTGAGTTATCTGGTAGAAGTTTGATCATGTTGGGTCTGATGAAGTAGATAAGTTTTTTTGTTGTAGTCAGTGCAGTTATTTCTATTTAGGTTCATGTTCTTCCTGGCTAGCTAATGGGGGGGTGACATGTGAGTTGGTCTTGGCAGTATTAATTCCTCTTTGAGAAAAAAAAAAGATCCCATGGCTCTTAAGGAGGTAGTGGTCACCCCTCCTTAAGATACTATTGCTGGATTGGAGGATGCTGGACAATTTTTGTTTCCAACCTTTCCTTTTGGGAAAAGGTGTTTACACAGCAGTTCAAAGAAATGTGGAAGCAGCAGATTATCTGGACATCTTTTAGTCAGGATTCAGTCACAGATATGGGACCAAGACAGCATTGATCACCTTGGATGACCTCTGGCAGTGAGTTGGGGTGGTGCATCCATCCTTGCTCTTCTTTACCACTCATTGGTTTTCAATATCATCAATCATGATAGCCTTCTGAACAAGGTTTGAAGGGTTTCTTCTTGGGGGTTTGAGTGGGTGGAATTGTGATGTGCTTGTTCTTTTTCTTTCTCTGTGGCTGGCTGCAGTAAGTGTTGATTGGGAAGGAGAGGTGCAGCCTATGTAGGTGTATGCCACAAGGTTTTCAGTTCTTGCCTTTCCTTTTTAATATCTTCATGAAACTGCTGAATGAGTTCAGGTATCATCAGGCCATGTTTACAGTCATTCATGCTGTAGTTAATTCCTGATTGGATTATTGCAATTTACTGATGTGAAAGAAATTTGAAGAGTGATTGGAAGCTTGAGCTAATGCAAAATGCAACAATGCAGGTAATTATGGGTGACTATCACCTAGCATATGTGAAACCTTTATTCTGAAAGCTGCATGGCTACCATTATGCTTTTGGGTACAATTGAATGTGCTAGTTGTTGGTTTTAAAGCTCTTCATGGTTTGAGGCAGGTATATTTACAGGTCTGTCTCACCCAGTGGTATCTACTTGTCTTGTTAGATCTGGCAGGAGACGTATGCTCCATGTGCTATTTGTGAAAAAAAATGACACCTGGTGGTACTGAGGAAGATAGCCTTTTCTAATTATCAACTCCTTAGAAATCAGACTTATCCTAATCCTGCTGGCTTTTCTAAAGGTCTTAAAGAACTGGTTTTGCCATCAATTTGAGGCCCTGATATTGTGGCTAGGCCCATTTCTTGGATATATTAATTGGGGTCCTGTTAATGCTCTTGCTCAGTGGCTATTTTATGTTATTTATAATTTTGCTTATTATTTTATTCCATTTTAATTGTTTGCGACCTAGAGTCATGTACTTGAGATGGCACCCATATAAATTTAAATCATCATCATGATTTCTTAGAGATCTACTTCCTTAAGGGAAATAAGTTGAGCCCATAATCTGATTATGCAGTATTCTCTCTAGCTACAAGATGGAAACCAAGTCATTCAACAAAAGAAATAATCAGCTTGCTAAATTTTATGGCATGTGCTTTCAGGGTTGGCAGTCTCAGATCTTCTTGATTTTTAGTACTTCAGTTCCTATAAATTCCTAATAGTATGGCAAATGTCAAGAGATCATGGGAATCGTGCAAAAAAATAGATTGTTTAGTTCTGATGTACTTGGTCTTAGGTTTCATTCTTAACTGTAAAAGTTTATTCTAGGAAAAAAAAGACTTTGCAAAAGCCTGGTAACTGAAAAGCTCCCTTCCTTCTTGCTTCTCTGTTCAATTGCATATCTTTTGCAACACATAATTTATAGCTAAAGGTAAACAGTATGGGTATGAGCTGATTCTTTGCTTGAATGGCTACAATGACATGTACTAAAGCATTCATATCTTGAGAGGATTTTCTGAGACAAACAATTAGACGTACTTAAACAGAAACAAACTGTTCTCCAAATAGTCTGTGACTTTGTCCGTAATAAGATTATTCTCACTGTCCATGTCACGTGAAGACAATTGATGATCTTCGTGAATTATGAAAGTCCAGCAAATATGCAGTTACAAAAACAATTTCCAGAAATTGCAATTTTATTTATTAATTTTTATTACTACATGCAAAATAGCTCATCTTAATACATGATGTAATTGTCAGTTTTGATTCTTTTATTCATTCAAGCCCTATATAATTTTTGGATTGCTCATATACCTTTTTTGTTGTATATGCATTATACATATATGTCAGGATTGGCCAACTTTTCACTGATTGGGAGCTGCACTCTTGTAGAGAGTGAGGGGGTGCTTCAAGGACAGCAAGATATATAGCAGTGGCATAGTAATGCCACCAGAAGGGAGAAGAATCTGGCCGAATTTTTAAATACTCTTCGGGGTATTTTTAAAATATTTGTTTTCTCAAGATAGGCATGGTAAGTCTGAGTTTTGAACTCATTTATTTTGATTGTTGTATGCTGTCAGAATCATACTAATTGGAGATGAAAACACTATCAGTTTTTACTGTGCAATTCTGGGCATTGCTGAGCACAACAAACTGGTTGCTCCATTCCTCACTAAAATATGTGCAAACATCCACCAGACTCACAATAGTCATGCACCATCCAGGATGCATCACAAATGTGTTTTCTGGTGCCTGATGACTGGAGTAGTTAACAAGATTCCAAAAATATATCTCATTTTATAGTACTTAGATGTTGAATCGCTGAGCATAAACTCAGACAGAGAATAATCAGATGTGAACTGTTTTTAAATTCAGTAAATAATATATATTTGCCTAGATCATGAGGTCAGCCATGCCAGAAGATTTTGAGTGATGATTCAGTGGCCCTTGTCCATCTAATGGTTTTAATAATCCTTCACCAACTATTTGGTATGTTTAGTGCAAGAATCTGACACCTTGTTTGATTGTTCACAGGTAGATATTCTGGAAGCATTGCATCCAACTAATCAAACAGCAAGTGAGGCTCGAACTACTTGTCATCATGTCTGATAATTTTCTGATTTCTGATGGTATATTGAGGTACAATAGTACATAGGCACCAGATCTGATTGAACAAGCTCAAGTGAAGAAGGCTAAAGGATGCAGGAAGAAGACTAAAATTATACTTGGCTAAGTGATCATACAGCTATTTAGGCAAGAAATTGGAATGAAAATGTGATTGCTGAGGATACTTTAGAAATGAAAACTGACTATAGAAAAACAGACTTTCTGTGGCAGTGTAATGCATAATTTTTCAAAAAATCTTTTTATGTTTCGAGACAACTACTGTATTCAAATTCAAAGCACTTTAAAGATAAATGAAGAAATGATTCTCTATGAATAAATGCCACGTAGAACAAGAGAATGGCTAATCAATTATTAATATATTTATACAAAAGAAGAAAAACCGCATGATAAATTGTACATCAGCACAAAAATGTTTTATAACAGTTTTATGTGACAGCCAATTTGATGTCGTGGATAAGGCACCAGGCTAGAATCCAAGTGGCCTTACAGTATTGCTGTGCACACCAAGCCACAGATGGTGACCTTGAGTGTCACTCTCTCTCAACCATTGGAAGGAGGCACTGGTTAACTACTTATGAAATTTTGCCAAGAAAATGGCAGGGACTTGTCCAGGCTGTCTCCAAGAATTGGATGGAAGAAAGAAAGAAAACTATATTCAAATAGATTTGAAAGTAAGGATTATGATTTAAGAGTTTTAAATTCAGCAGAGAGAAATATTTTCTTTTTATTTCATAAAATATTTTTTTTATTTTTTTAAATATTTTTTTCATATTTTCTTTTTATTTCAGGAAAAACATGAAATCTGCCAAAGATTTATTCTGACTTCCCTAGCATCTATCCCTTTTATAAAGATCACAACAAAAGTGGTATTGATTTACTTATGGTTATATTATATATTATAGAATTAATGTATTATTTATTTTGGGGTTTATATTCTGCTCTTTCTCTGAGAACTCCAAGAGCCTTCAGTTTTATCCCACTTGTAATATGTAGTCTTTCTAATCTAATACTCAAACTGCTATGACCCTTTGTCTTTCTCTACTTGCCTACAAAGAAAAGCACATATTGGATATTTGATTTTTTAAATAAAATAAAGTCATATATCTGTAATTAAAGTTACATTAAAAAGTACGGATGGGGAAGCTATGTTACCATTTATAAGCTGTCAAGAGTCATTTTTGAGTTTGGCGGCAAATACATTTAATAAATAAAATGCTCTGTAAAGAAAATGTCTTCTTTTTATAAAAAAACTTCTACATATCTGTCAGGAGAAAAAAGTCATACAATTAGACATTGCTACTACATTAATGTGGCAAATTCTAATGATTTAGAAAGAGACTATTCCACTCCACCTACTCATTTAACTCCAATTCTTGATTCTAAATCTAGATTTTAGAATCACAGCTCTAGATAATTTTCTATTTTTGTTTTCTTTATCTAAACATAGCTTGCTTATAAAGATGACTTATCCTTATTGTCTGTGAAGACTCTCATTCATCCAGGGTAATTGCATCGCAACAAAAGTTTAACAAAACAGACATCTGGACTGGATTTTTTAAGTAGAAGACATTTCACCTTTAATCCAAAAGCCTTGGATTAAAGGTGAAACGTCTTCTACTTAAAAAATCCAATCCAGATGCCTGTTTTTTTAAATTTTTGTTGCATTGCTATCCTTATAGTCTTGTTTTAACTTATGGCAATGCTGCTGCACATGAAGCAATCTACATGAGAGCTCATTCAGTTAATGATCAATACGTCGTTTTGAGGGATTTTAAAACACAGACCACAGCTCATTAGAGGCAGGCTCCTGTTAAACTTAAACAACAGAATGAAGCATTGATGTGGCTGATGGTATTGTACACACAGCATTAAACAGAACAGATAAGAAGCATTAATATAGTTTTTGTTATTGTATTGTACACATAGCATTCAATGGAATCCTTTGACGCAGCCAAGAGGAATAAAATGAGAACAGTTTATATCATTTTATTTATTTATTCTAAGGCATCGCAACAAAAGTTTAAAAAACAGGCATCTGGATTGGATTTTTTTAAGTAGAAGACATTTCACCTTTTATCCAAAAGGCTTTCTCAATTTTGAATAGAACTGGTAAGAGAGCTGGTTTATACTCTTCTAAGAACATGTTTATTCTAAGGCAATTATCTGACACTAAATTGAATACAAGATTCCAAGTTAAGATAAATAAAAGGAATGGACCAATTCATTGTTTTGAAGGCTAGCTTGTTGTGTGCACCTAAATTAGTTTTGATCTATATTAATTTGAGGTACCATTGAAAAAAAAGCAAAAACAAATTTTATATATTTTTTCTCTCCATTTTCCTCCACAAGTAGTGCATCTATATCTGTGGTCATATTTGAAGAGATGAGAAAATAGAAAGAACTGAAGTCCAACTTGCCTAATCCTTTAAGCAATGCAAATCAGGTAGCTGACTAACAAATACAAGGCAAGACAGGCATAAACATTTAATTAAGTAATTAAAAAGTGCATGTTAAAAATTCATAGAAATAAATATTTCTATGTATATTTCCACTTTCCTACCAAAAGGTTGTTTATATAGACAGCAGTGTTTGTAGGCCTGAACTTTCTTTCCATCAGGTCTAATTCCTTATGGAATAGCAAATTCAGTTTTGTCTTTAAATTTTGTTTCCAAGAGAATATCCACTTACAAATCCAAAATGGTCAGAAACTGGCAGTCAGGACATGATTTTCACTGCTGCTGTTATCCCAGTCCTATAAAACCTATCAAACAGGTTATACCTCTTCTAACCTTTCTCCTGAACTTGGATCTTTATACCTGATATATATCTCTATACCTGATAGGATCCTGCTTTTATAAACAAAAATAGTTTTTTTCTTACCCATTTTTTTCACAATTTGAGTAATTATCCTTTTGTACCAGTCCAGAGTGGGTTCTTTTCCTGTGTCTACTTTAATTCAAAATCTTCCTCTAGCTTTATCTATGTTTCTCATCTGCATATTTCTTTTCAAAAAGCCTTCTTATCCCAAACAGGTCAGGAAGAAAAGTAAGAATTTAATAACATTCTTCCATTTATTCCTTTTTCTCTGCCTGATTAGCTAGTGCTCTTGTTAGAATTCCTGTCTCTCTCTAAAAGACAAAAAAGTCCCAATCATCTTGATATGTTAAAAAAGTAAAAAATTATAAAAAATATAAAATTTTATATCTAAAATTATAGTAAACTTTCATGTCACTTCACCTAGGAAAAAGAAATCAAATGCGCAGGGATAAGATAGGAATTCCAACCTAAAACAATGGCCTGATTTGATAACAGGATGCATGAAAAACACTTTGAAACTGCAACTGATTATAAAGTGAATATAAATCAATATTGTGACATGGCTGCTAAAAAGGCAAATACAATTTTAGACTGCATTAGGGTTAAGTACAGTATTAATCTTAAAATACTAGAAATCAGATTATGGTTAAACATTAAGAAAAACTTAATGACAACAGCAATTTGACAATGGAATAAATTACTGAGTGGGATGGTGAGCTCCACTGGAGATGTTTAAGCAGATGCTGAAGGCCATTTTATCAGAGACATTTTAAAGTAGATTCATGCTCCGAGGATGTGCTTATCCCATATAACTCTATGGTTCCTTTACTTCCTCCTATTTTGCCACTCTGTTAAATAAATCCTAGTTTAGTTTTTGTTATTTCTGAAATGTTTTTTTTCCCGAAATGTTTTTTCCTGTACTGATTTTTAGTTTTAAAAAAATGAGACTCATGTACTACAGTCATGTGAAAAAGAAAGTACACCCTCTTTGAGTTCTATGGTTTTACGTATCAGGACATAAGGAAATTGTCTGGTCCTTAACAGTTTTTAAAGAAGGTAAATGAAATCTCAGATGAACAGCAACACATGACATATTGTACCATGTCATCATTTATTTCACAAAAAGAAAGCCAAAATGGAAAAGTCATATTTGGAAAACTAAAAACTTCTTATGATTCAATAGCTTGTATCCCCACCTTTAGCAGCAATAACTTGAAATCACTGTTTTCTGTATGACTTTATCAGTCTCTCACATTGTTGTGGAGGAATTTTGGCCCACTCTTTTTTACAGCATTGCTTCACTTCATTGAGGTTTGTGGGCATTTGTTTATGCACAGCTCTCTTGAGGTCCCGCCACAGCATTCCAATTGGGTTGAAGTCTGGATTTTGCCTGGGCCATTGCAACATCTTGATTTTTTTTCTTTTTCCGCCATTATGTTGAAGATTGGCTGGTGTGCTTGGGATCATTGTCTTGTTGCATGATCCAATGTTGGCCAAGCTTTAGTTGTCAGACAGATGGGCTCATGTTTGATTCTAAAAGATGTTGGTCCAGAGGGGAGTTCATGGTCAACTCAAAGACTGCAAGGTGCCCAGTGACTGCAAAACAAGCCAAATCATCACCTCTGTGCTTGAAGGGTGGTATGAGATGTTTGTGTGATATGCTGTGTCTGGTTTTCACCAAATGTACCACTTTGCATTATGACCAAACATCTCCACCTTGGTCTCATCTGTCCAAAGGACAATGTTCCAGAAGTCTATGATTTGTTCAGATACAACTTTGAGAACTTAACCCATGTTTCCAGGTTCTTTTTGGAGAGAATAGGCTTTCTCCTGGCAACCCTTCCAGACAAATCATACTTGTTCAGTCTTTTTCTAATTGTACTGTATGAACTTTAACATTTTACATGCTCACTGAAGCCTGTAGAGTCTGAGATGGAACTCTTGGATTTTTTGCAATTTCTCTGAGCACAGTTTGATCTTGGGTGAATTTGCTGGGACATCCACTCCTGAGAAGACTGGCAACTCTCTCGAATCTTTTCCACTTGTGAATCATCTTCCTCACTGAATGATGGACTTTAAATTGTTTGGAAAGGGCCTTATAACCATTTCCCAGATTGATGGGCAGCAACAATTGCTTCTCTAAAATCATTGCCAATGTCTTTCCTCTTTGGCATTGTGTTAACACACTTCTCAATACTGAAACCAGCAAACTCCTCAAACTTCAACTTTTATAAAGTTAGTCATCACAATTGCTAATGTTCAATTGATCAAGAGCGCTTGATTAGCAGCACCTGGCTGCTACTTATCCTCTTCATACCTGTGGAAGCAGTAAGGGTGTACTTCGTTTTTCCCACATGGCTTCTCCATTTTGGCTTTCTTTTCATGAAACAAATAATGACATGGTATAATATGTCATGTGTCATTCATCTGAAATTGTATTTACCTACTTTTAAAAACTGCTAAGGACCAGATGATTTTTGCTATGTCCTGATAAGTAAAACCAAAGAACTCAAAGTGTTCTTTCTTTTTCACATGACTGTAGATGAACTACATATAGTATTTGGGATGTAGGATTTCCCAAGTAACATGGGAAGAATTATTGTAAGAATTCAAAGTCCATGATTCAAATGATTGTATTTAACTATTGATGTGGAAAATAGGTTTATACCATTTGGAAGTGATAAAGATGAAGTGAAGTTGTGCTTTTGAACATTATAAAACATTCTACTTTATGTACTTTAATAATTGTAATCATAAAGCTGTATGTTAGTGAGTTAATGTAGCAATGGGAAAAATGTTACCTTAATTATGGATTCTGTTATTACAGACTTGCTGTTGTCTCTAATTATAAGTTGTAATATGGGAATGACAGATATGCACATTTTTGCAACTACCCACAAGCAGAGTTAACAGAGGTGTATGACACAGTAATACTTTTAATCCATCCCCAATTAGGGTAAATTCATAAATCACATCCAGAATGTGTATGGGTTTCACAAAGTATAGTTATAACCTTGTAGAACTCTCACAATGCTTCAATAATGTATGGACAATAAACAGGCAACACAATCAGACTTAAAACTGAAACACTCATACAAATCATAGTAGTCGTGCAAATACTTTTTTGAAAAGTTACCATTTCACAGAATGGACATCTGTATATTACTGGATGGTATTCAATCTAGAAGCTGCACACAATTCTGAAATTGGCTGTTATAAATCTGCTAACTGTGGGAATAGGCATTCTATTGTTCACATGTATAACCCTCATAGATCTGTTCCACAAATGTTATCGATAACTAAAACCTATTAATTCTCTTTGATTTTTGCCAACATTGCATGCAATTGCTACCCAAGTAACTTCCTGCTTTGCTTGTTAAAAGAGATTCTCTATCACAGGCAAATGTTGTGTGTTTATGTCTCTTGTTAATAAACCAATTTTGTTTCCTTGGTTCTCTTTTCATAAAGGATTGCTTTGCATTTTATGTGCTTTCATGTCTATAGATGTAGACATGTAGATGTTTCAGTTAAAGATAAAAGAAAACCTTTAATATTGGCTGTGCATGGTATTTTTTAATTTAATATTTTAGAAAAGCAAAAAAAAGCTAAAACATTTAGTCATCACTTGTATTAATGTCATAATTCTTATCTGTGACACACTACCATTTAGCAAATGAATTCCCTTGGTGACAAGTTGCCTGGATAGTAAAAACATCATAAAAACCCAGTATTTTCCTCTGCTATATGCTCTTGTTTCATTTTGCTTATTCAAATGCTTAATGCTTATAATACGCAAACTTAGGATACCATAAAAAATGAAATAATTCAGCATGTTTTGTTCCAAAGATGTATAGAGGCAAAACCCTGTAACTATTCATTTCAAGCAATGGAAGAGCAGCCACCAGGCTAATTGAAATATATTGCAGATGGCTCTTGTATTTATTTACTTCAGCTTCAGTGTCCTAGAAGACATTATTTATGGACAACAGATAATAAGATATTTAACCATAGTATATAAACAATGAGAAACAGCTTCAGAATGTAAACAAATTAAAGTCAAAACGAAAATCCATGTTGCTTAGTATTATCACATTGGCAATTCTATTTCATAACCTAACCTAAAATCTCGATGTATATGTAATACAACTGACTGAGAATTATGGTTGTAAACATGTTGGAAAAATGAGTGTTTGGTCAGGGAAGATTGTACTAAAAGATCTCTTAGCCATCTTTGTGTATATTTATGCATATCTGACTTTTCCAACTGTTATACAATCTTACAATTATGATTGGTCCCAAAAATGGGAAAAGAGTTTTCTGATTTTAGAAAAGGAAGAGGTACTTAGGACAATATTGCAAATGTTTTATGTACCACAAAGTAGGAATTCCAAAAGAAAATTAATTAACTATAGCAAAGCTTTTAATCTGAAAAAATTATGAAATTATCAAAAAGTAATAGGCATTCTTGAACATCTGATTAATTAATAAAATACCACTACCAGGAATGCACTGTCAGAATAACTTATAAAAACACATACTGGTTCAGGATTAAAATGGTATGCAACAGGCCTATGTTCTGTCCCATTTCTTTGTCTTTTTTATTTGTCTTTAATTTGAATTAAACCTGAATTAAAAATTGGTGGCAATATATTCAGGTAATATCATTCTAGAAGCAGAAAATGGAGACAATATTGAACAACATATCCTGAAAGTCAAGACAGAAAATGAAAAAGCTAGACTGAAAATAAAAATCAGGAAAACGAAAGTAATTACAGCAGTGAAAATTATGATATCACGATAAACATTAACAGTGAAGAAACTGAAAATATAAGTGGAACCTCTCAAGACGAGCAAAATTTTTTAATAGAATTTATTCCGCTAGATAAACAGCAACTCGCAAGACGAGCGAGCTTTATGCGATAACTTACCTGTCATCAGTCAACGCGCTCTGTATTTTCCATTCAGGCAGCAACCATGTGGGAGTTCTGTCGATGCTGCCACGTGCAGTTTACTCCATGACTGTCCGTGTGCTCTACTGTGAGACGTTGCTGAGGGAAAAGGGAAACGTCCCTTTTGCCTCAAGCGGTGACTGCAGCGGATCCTCTGAGCCAGCAGCTCAGAGATTAGCAGCAGCCTAGGCCAGAACATGCCTCGAAGCAGATCCGTAAGTGCTGGTTAGTTTGCTCTATTTCTGCTTTATATCGT
>JANHZU010004033.1:0-15921 GCA_032468055.1 Acrochordus granulatus | reverse complement strand
GGCTCTTAGGTAAAGTACTTATTCATTTAAGCTATTATAACATGGGCTATTGTACTACTCTGCATAAGTGTGATTCTAGCTAAAGCATTTTAGTATATACAAATACTTCTATTTTTCCTAAATCCATGGAATATGCATACATTTAATAAGAATGAAAGTGTCTATGGTTTATTGTAGGAGTGTTTTCAAACTCTATAATGTAGATAAAATGCATTTATTCATTCACAAGTGCCCTTGAATGAATAATATTTAATTTCCCACTTTATTATATCAAAGGAAGTTCTATAGAAGAGCTTCCTTGAACTTTCAAATAATAACTTATTTTTTGTTTTACTTTGATTCAAAAAATTAAATTTTTTGATTTACTTTAATTCTTCTCTTAAATAGTTTACCTGAGAAAACTGAAAAGGGAAATGAAAAGCATTTCCTTCAGTAAACTTCCATCTATTGTAGGAGTTTCAAGACACTTATTTTTAGAATAGAAATTTGTAAATATTCTTGCTTTTCCTACCATCATCAGTTTTATCTTTCAACCCATATAAATATCTGACTGGGTAACATTACATTCACAAAAGAAGGGAACTGCCTGAAACTAAGGAAGAGAGGTACAGTGGGATGTAGATATGTGAGTAGTGAATGCCATATCTACTAAGAAGCATAAATGGATGGGTGGAAGTACAATTGAACTACAATGTAGTATTTTGGAAAGATAGGTCAAATTAGAATCAGTCGGTATAAAGATTAATGACCAAGCTACAAACCATCAGACTGGAGTTCTAATTCCATCTTAGGAGCAAGCCCAGCTGGCTGACCTTGGGCCAGTCACTCTCTTTTATCCTGAAGAAGCAGGCAGTGGCATACCATTTCCAAAAAACCTTGCAAAGAAAACTTCACCAAGAGTAAAAACACTGATTAAAAAAGACACACACACAAAAGTCACATTATCCTAGTTTCAATGAGAGAAAACCACAAGAACAATAATATGAAATTCTGCTCATTGTGTGATGTCTTTAGCATTCTCAAAACCATGTTTCATTGTCCATTTAGTGGAATTTTTGCGACCATGGTGACATGACAGGACCACATTCAGGAAAGATGCCAGTTTGACTTGTAAATCAATATCTGAATTAACAGTGGAGTTCCCAAGTCCCAAGTCATTTGAATTTCAAAACGTGAACTTTGTTAATGGGATCACTAGTTTTGTTTTGATGTTAAACATGTGACTTTTTTGAATGCATTTTTTAAAATGTTTTTGCTAGTACTAATCTCCTGCAAATGCCAGAATCTTGTTTTTCAGTAGAATCAGAAAAACTTATAAGACAACAGAATTGTAAAACCACTTGTGTACTCTGAATATCATTAATATATTCATGATAATGTTGCTAGGGTAAATGGACTGAGTGCATTTTTTCAAGTACCTGTAGTCCTATAGAAGTTCTTACAAAAAAGGGGTCAGTACAAATGCTAAGATGGCTTTTGAAATCAGGGTCAACCAACTTCATGCTATTTGTCTGGTTATTGGGTATCTCTTCAGGATCAAAGCAAGCCTAGCAATGCATTATATTATTATATTGTGCAAGTCACATGTTTTATGTCACCCAGCTACTAAGGGGCAAGCAGCTATAGGCAGCCAAGTGTAAAATAATAAGCCTGAGAGCAATGAACCAAAAGGGGAAATGCTTTCTTCTTCGTAAAACCTTACTATGCTGGCTTCAAAAGAACATTGCTGCAACACTTTCAGATAATCTTTGTCTGTAGTAAAATAAATATTAGAAAATTTGCATTAGAGAGCTTACCAATTATAGGACTGTTATTCAAGCTTACTTGAATGAAGTGATTGCAATAATTCTTTTCCCCAAGTTAAAATAAATTATAAAATAAATCGGTCAATTTTGGAAGAATTCTTGTGAATAAAATTATAGCTATTACATACCTGTTGCTTACAATATTTTTAACAAATGATGCCAATTCTAAACACAGCTCCTGTGTTTAAGATGTGGATCTGGATTTAGCAACCTATCAGCTTGCATATTCTGAATGTCCTAACAAACCTTTAAGGTATTTTAAGACCACCACTTAACAAATGAAAGGGCTATCTACAGAATCCAAAGGAAAATTCTAAGTTTTTTTGTTGCTGTGAAGAGATTCCTTAGGTTCCCACATACAGGAAAGTTTTGTGGAAGACAATTATCATTAAAATAGTTGTACCTTCATGAATCTTAGGTGTCTGGGCTAATTAACTTTAAGTTCAGATCTTGTTCCAAAGCATGCACTGAAAAAGTAAGTATCTGAAGAGCTGACACACAAAAAAGGGAGTAGATTATGCTCTATTGTTTCAGGGAAGGTCCAGAACATGTAGCTTAAAGCTGCAAGGAAGAAAGTTCAGGCCTTCTTGACACCCTACTGAGCAGAAGATTGGATTAGTGGCCTTTAAGTTCTGTTCCAGTATTAAGATTTTATGAATTTATGAAATTTATGCCCTTTCTTGGAAGCTGAGGGGTGGGTGATTTTCTACCTTGTTTTTCTCCTTTCTACCACCATCCCATCCTCCCCAGTCCCCAACTTTCATTAGTTTTGCCTACTTTACTCAGTGCCCAACTGTTTTCCTTTTCCCTTTCCTCTTTTGGTATGAAGGTCTGTCTTCTTAAATTGTCTAGTTAATTCATTTGCATCCCAGATTCAATAATCACGTAGAGACATCTAGCCATTCTTGAACAACATGCAGACTTAGCACATTTTTACATTAGAAAACTGGAAAATAATTAATATTCATGTGAATTAAATTTTAATTAAGGAATAGGCATGTCTCTCTTTGGTATTATATTTTTCCTAACAATTAATGCGGTTAGGTTCTTTCATTTTTCCAGAACTTAATTCCAATATGAGTGGGAAGAGAAAAGTCTTCTGAATAATTTCTAATATTATGTACAAATCAGCAGCTTCTTTTCTTTAAATACTGTAAGATTATTTGTAATAGAGTAATCTGGTAATTTCAAAAGTAAATCCTAAATATAACTGGATCATACTGTTGAGTCCTCTTACGTAATTATTCTTTTTGCCTCTGTTATTATACTTCCATGACATCACTTACATATGAAAACTTGGCAAATATGTTGGAGCAAACACGCTGTTTACCAGAGGATGGAATTACCAATGTGTGGCAAATCTCATTATTAATACCTTGGAAATGCCCATGGCTAGGTGATGAAACATATATCTTGCATGAAGAAAATCCCTCATCCAATTGCTGTCATGGGATTGAAATCAACCACTTGAAACCCTGCCAATATTGCCAAAACTGCAGTGCTAAATTAGTCTGAAAGGCTCAATTCAAAATAACTGTATAATTTGCAAACCAATAAGAATTTAAGATTTATTGAATTTCCAAAGCTTTTTAAAACAAAATCAAAATCCTCTCTCCCTCCCTGGTAACCTGAATGAAAACATATAGTGTGAGTTGCCTACCTGTTTAAGAGCATGGTTCAGTTTTGTTTTTAGCAAAAAGAAATGCAATAGTTCTCTAAGAATAAAACAACAGAACTAATTCACCAATATAGTCTAAAGTAATTTTACAACCTCTACAAGGAGTTGTAAAATTTCATGAATATGTCATAAATATCCAGTACTTTTGCACACTGCTGCAATCTGTACATTTGGAAAAAAACTTCATCCACAATCTGCTGAGGACTCTCCTAAAATGCAAGCTCCTCTACAACAAATGACAGCTGAATAAGATTACATATTATATCTTGCATAAATCCCATTCATTTGAGCTGACTTCACAGAAGATTTGTATACATGGTTCTCGAAAGCAAACAGATTGTGTTAATAAGCCTACTCAAACAGCATGCAGACATTATATTAGAAATGAATATAATGTATAAGATGAACAATGGGCCTTAATCTTGGATGGAAATTGGTTAATTTAATTATTATTAAAATCTTGAACCACTATTATTGCCTTTTTGAAAGCTCTATAATTTGCTTTAGAAATATCATCTATACCTTCTCTTTAGTCGGATAGTGATACTGTACATTAGCAATGGCAGTGCTTTTATTCCTTCTTATTCTTTCTTCCACTTATTTTACCCAAATGTTTAGTGGTTTCACCAAGATCATTGTCCTACCTGGAAACCTTTGGAGTAATGCTGCTTAGAGTCTCTAAAGAAGTACTGTTTGCTTCATCCCAACCATTTGCTGAAATATCAAGCAATGGAGAAGGCACCACTATGAAGGAGGTTCCAGGATGCATGATCTCAGCATGTGTGCAGGCTGCAGGAAAGGGATAATCTTCTAGTAAACAGAACTGTATTGCTCAAAACTGTTTATTAAGCCATATTAGCCTAAATGACTGCCAAGTTGCAAACAATGATTGAAACAGAAACGAAGGAATGAAACTAGGTATACGTTGATAAAATCAAGAAAACTGGAATGTTTCCATTGTGAAAAAAAGTTAACATCCAAATATCCTTGCTTTCCCACTCTTCAAAAAAGGGGCAGGAACTGAAAAGTCTGCCTTCATTCCAAGTGAAAGATGTTTGCATCAATTTCCGAAAAAGTACAATAATTTTGCAAATGGTCCTATCTAAACCTCTTACACTAAGTAAGAGTAAGATATTCACAGTAAGACTCCCTGTTCTTATCATATCCAGGAGTAAATAATGAATACCTAAAGTAAGCCCCTTAATTTGCTCTTTATACATTTCCAATGAAGCTAAGATTGCTTAGATTTTCTTCAAGCCATTTTTTTTCTACTTTACTTCACAGGGAATCTGTTTTACTAGGCATTCTAAACTCAGTAGCTGGCCTATAAAGCTATTTATCTCCTACCTGTTCTATGAATTGCTGTAGTTATCACCTGGAAAGATGTAAAACCAACAGACTGCCCCTATTATCATATAAAAAAGTGGATTAGGACAAAGAAAAGAAAAGAAAAATATCAAGCAATATAATACTTTTTGTTGTTCAGATAAGCATGGCATGGTAGAGTTCTTATACCTCATTTTAGCTATTTCTGAGAAATTTTCTGCATGCTATAAGTTCTAAATGTGCTGCACAGTATAAATAGATTTATAATGGAAGCTGCACAATTATATCTTTCCAGAGGGGAATTGCATATCAGAAAATAGGACTCAACAATGTACTTACAGAGGACATCTACATTTCAGTCTGTAATGTGAAATATGTAAAAATAGAAAAAGGTGCAAAATGAAACAGCCATTCTCAATTCTGTTTGCAAAAGTGTAAATGTGCCAAAATAAGTGACGATATCTTCACAATGTTTTTCTAATTTCAAAAGCTAACTAAGATAGGATCTGATTAGCGTTTGGATGAAAAACCACCAGCTGGAGTGGAAAGCTAGAGGTTGAGTGGGGAACATCGTGGAAAAAAAGCAAAAGCAAAAATGTTTCTGTTTTGCACAAAAATTTATCTATGAAGTCACTAGAATTAAGCTCGATTAAAAAGTGACTTCAAGGCTTGCCCAGTGCAGTGATAGCACTGAGATAACCTTGATTGATCTCAAAAAGTTAAGCAGAATTGGATTCTGGATGAAATATGAATGGCAGCCCACCAGGCATCCTCTGAAAAATCCCTATTTGTTTATGTTTTTTTGTATTGTTAATTATCCTGATTGTGGAAGGGTTCCATGAAATGAGAAAACTTGTATATTATATTTTAAATTTTCATTTTAATATAGAATTAAATATATATGGAGGTGCGGTGGCACAGAGGATTAATGTCATCAGTTATGTCGACCAGAAATGGCCAGCACTCTGGCTGGTTTGATCCGCAAGCTCTGCATGATGGGGTATGCTCCTTTGATCCGCAAGCTCCGCATGATGGGGTATGCTCCTGTCACTTGCCTCCAGCTCCTGCCCACCCAGCAGTTCGAAAGCAAGTGAAAATGCAAGTAGATTAATGGGGACCTCCTTCGGAGGGAAAAATTGCTGGCCGGCAAATCGATGGAGCGATGACAGAACAGCAAGTTAGTGCCCGTCCCGGGGGCAGAGCAGGAGCCTTGGAGGATGCCCTGGATATTAACATTGCTGGCCAGCTGAGGGGGGTGGGGTAAAAATAAAGAAATGTATAATCTCTAATCTATGTATGCTGCCAAGAGTCTCCAGAAATTGGTGGCACAGAAATGTGATTAATAAATAATAAATGAATAGTGCCAAAATATACAGTATGTCTTTTTTTCCCTGGTATTGTTTGGGATAGAAATATAATAATAATGACAATAAGAATAAAAATAACAAGATAATGCTAAAGGTAGAGACACATTGACTTTTGAATATCTTATTTGTGCTAATTCCTCTTAATGAATTCATCCCATAGGTTATAAATCTTTAACAGAAACCATAATATACCAGCATGCATATATGAAACAAGCTCTTTCCCAGCCCCCTGCCCTAAAATGGTTAAACGAAACAAGCTCTTTTAAATAAGCTGTATGGGAAACACTTTTACTATCCAAAAGTTGTTTTTGGTTTTGGGTTTGTCTTAATAGTGCAAAACATTGAAGAAATTATCCCAGAATTAAAGCAGCCAGGGAAGTGGTATTAAAATAATACACTGATTCAATCAGCAGATTCATGCACTAGGAAAATAGGATTGCTTTGTGGCTATCTGTTGGAATGCATTTATTTGTCTGATCAGTATTTAAATTTGCTGCACCAAGTGTTTTAGCAATATTGTCTAATGTGTGAAATAATAGCTAGATGTAGCCTTTGGGGGTACTGTATGGTATATTAACATTACAGCACCCCTTAGGTAGGAAGAGGCATATGATGCTTCTAGGGCTTTTGGAATGTTACTTCAAATTGGGAGCTCACGGAAAATTAATGAGGGATTTTAAGGTATATGCTGGGGAATAAACAAATTGCCATTGCAAATATGAAGTCTCTGGTGGTAGGAGGAAGTTAATCTTTATCCGCTAGGGATCTTTGACTATAATTAAATAATCTTTGTGGAATTATATTGAAAGGTATTACAGAGCAGAAATAGCTTGAACTAATGCACTCAAATATTGTGTAGCTTTTCATGCTAATACTTAAAGCTGTAGTCCTATGCACACCCTCTTGGAATTAAGTTGTTCTGAGTAGACATAGAAAGATTACACAATATTTATTTCAGCTTTACTGATCATGATTATCAACATCATTTAGCTGGGCAATTTTGCACAATCCTTAGACAAAAGTAGAAACAATAGAATCAGAATGGTTTTTGCTACATGATTGGTTATTTGATTTTTCTAATAACCTAACTTTGATTTTAAAAGCTGATAATCTTATAACATTTTGCTACCCTTTCCTTATCAAAGAAGCAGATAACAGAAGCAAATCGTAGAACTAGATACCCGTAATTATTTCTTTATTAATTTATCCCCACAAGTCATTTTATTCTGTGTTCAACATTCATGTTGTAAAGGTATAATACATATTGAAAAGTGCAGGCAGTCACTTTACAATTTATGGAGTAAATATTCATACTGTTTGCTAGGCAAGTCTAATGTTCAGAAAATGTTTATCATGCATTTAAGCCTTATTTTGGCCCTATCTATGCTGGAGCAAATTATCTTCACTCTACTGAGTGTAATAACATGAAGATCATTGAAACAAAACTAAAATGACAAGGAGAGAAGGAACAGATACACGTAGTATCGTGTCTGTTATATAAGTATTTAAATAGTTTTAAATAATAATGTTTTAATAAAAAAATAAAAAAATGAAAAGTCCCAAAGGTAAAGTGCTTTGGATTTAGAATTTAGAATAACGTCTGCCACGTTACACTCCAGACTTAGGAAAGACAACAAGTCTGGATAGTCAATGTGGCAGTACCTGGAGATAGCAGAATGGAAAAAAAGAAGTGGAGAAAAGCACAAAATAAAAAGACCTGCATATATAAGGAGAATGACTGTGGCAAAAGGAAGCAAAGATAGTACCAGTAGTAATAGGCACCTTGAGCGAAATGCCAAAACATCCGGAGCACCCCTTGAATACCATTCAATACCCCTTGAATATAAAAATCATCATCACTCAATTGCAAAAGGTAACTTTACTTGGAACAGCTTACATCTTGCAACAATAGCTTTAGCTCAATCAAACAACAACATCTCCTTATCTTAGGTCCTTGGGAAGGACTTGATAGGTGGATAAAAATGCCAAATTCAGTCCAAATATTAGGATGACTCTTGATGAATCATAATAAACAAATATAGTAGTTAATGTGCTGGCCTAAAAATCAGTAGACTGTGAATTTTTGTCTTGCTTTAGGCATGAAAGGTGACTGGGTGACTTTGGCCAGTCACCCTATTTCAGCCCAACTCTCCTCACAGAGTTGTTGTTGTAGGGAATATAAAGAGGAAGGAGCATAATATAAGTTCACCACCTTGGCTTACTTATAAAAATGGATAAAAATCTTATTAAACAAATAACATAAATAGAATGAAATTTAAGTTTAGGAGTTTCCAACACTTGGAAGTAAAATTTATGAAACTGAATTTCACTAGTTTACACATGTCTGTCTGTCTGTCTGCCTATCTATCTACCTATCTCAGTTTCAAGTTTTTCAAGTCAGCTGCTATTCTACTTTTACATTTTCTTATACCAAAAACACGTCTGTGGCTAATACAAGCACACTGGAATTAGGCCAGTGAAGTTCAGATACAGCAGTTTCTCATCTACTTGGTACTTAAAAACCCTCAATTAACTAATTCTATTGTAGTGACTCATAAGGGTGAGAGAAAAGGGTCAGTTCAAATTGTGACTGCTGCTCCTCATAATTTAATTGCTCTTGATCTGAGAATGACCTTTTTGGTTAAGTGCACTGTCGTAAAAAGAAGACTTTAGGAGAGACAATGACATGGCCAGCAGTAAAACAGCTATTTGAAAGTGGTCACAACATTTAATTCTACTGATTTTAATTCTCACAATTTTATATGCAGATGGTATTCACAAGTCACAATTAGTGATGGTATACAAATATTCGTAACTACAAAATTTGAAAGGAGAGGGCTGGAAATGAATGGTCTGGCGTGCATATATATATATTTTTATACTGTATAAATATATATATTTATACTATATATAAATAGAGAGAAAACCCCACCCTCTTTGATGGTGATCAAATTTCTGATTTCAGATTTCTGATGATGTGATCTAGTTGGGTAATGAAATATCTGCAAGAAAACAATTGAACTCAGAGAGCAATAAGGACCTCACAGTTCAACTCTGAGCTATAACATTTTCTTCTATTGGCATAGAGTCTGACTCGATCTACTATCTTTTTCTTGACAGCAGTATGGAAATGATTGCCACTGCCATTTTCTGGGATTTTTTTGTATCTTCCCTGAAGTAGGCTTAACAATTCCTCAGGAACATTGTATTTGATAAATACTTCTTTGTCCTGCCCAGAGAAATTAAAAGTAAAAGAATTCTAGTCAAGCTATTTCCTAGTTGGATTATATGACACCTCCTTTGAATCTCCCCTCTTGTGTCTGGTTGCTTCTGCCCTTGTGCTGGAAGCACCTTTCAAGGCACTTCCAAGTTGAGAGGATTAGCCATTGACATCACAGCTGCCTGGGGGATGCTGGACTGGGGGCTCCTTTCATGTCCCTGCTATTTCTGCTTGCATTTGCATGCTTTTGAACTGCTAGATTGGCAGGAGCTGGAGTGAGTTAGGAGCTCACTCTGTCGTGTAGTACTCGGGTCTTGAACCAGGGCTTGCCAATCGTTAAAGTCAGCATTCTGTCCACTGAGCCGCTGCACTCCTCTACTCGTGTCTGGTGAATTTGTGTTTTAGAAGTTCCAAAATGGATTAAATTAGCCATAGAAACTCAAAGTGAACATTGTTCATGTCAATATCTCCTGAAATTCAGAATCACCCAATTTTGATTTGAATGTGTATGTCAAGGCCACTCCATTTCAGAAGATGACTATTTTTTTAAACTTGGACTTATTCATAGAAGAAATTACACACAGTGATACCCAGGTATATCTTGTAGAGAAATAATCAGTTTTGGTCTTCAGAATTACATTAGATTACTAAGTTAAGTGGAGAAATCATCATACTTGAAATACATGACAATGCTGAAAGTAAAACTTGTCCTATACTTTGTTACAATCTGAAAGTTATCTCCTTGGCCATTTTAATGTTGACTACATTTTTTATTTTTTTTACATTTACATTTTACAAGAATACAGATAAAATGTATTAATGTACGTATGTGTTTGTTTCTTGTATAGATTTATGCCCCATCACAATGACACTAGAGGTAAAATGCATATACAGTGGAACCTCTGAAGACGAGACTAATCCATTCCGGAAGAATGCTCTTAGTGCAAAATGCTCTTAAAGTGAAAAGAGGTTTCCCACAGGAAAGAATGGATGGTTGGATGATCTGTTCCACGGCCCCAAAAATATTCACCAAAAAATCATTTTCACCGGAATTTTATGTAGAAATGATTATCCCTAACATCTGAAACTAGTAACCATGATTAACACATGATATAAAGCAGAAATAGAGCAAACTAACCAGTACTTACAGATCGAGGCAGATTCTGGCCTCAGCTGCTTCTAGGTCGGCTGCTGTCCGGCCCCCCTGCTGGCTTGGAGGTTCCGCTGCCACCGCCGCTCAAGGCAAAAGGGCCTTTTCGCTTTTCCTTCAGCAACGTCTCACAGTACAGCCCACGGACAGTCATGGAATAAACTGCATGTGGCAGCATCGACAGAACACGCGCGCGGTTGCTGCCTGAACGGGAAATACAGAGCATGCTGACTGATGACATGTAAGTTATCGTGCGAAGCTTGCTCATCTTGTGAGTTGCCGCTCATCAAGCGGAATAAATCTTATTAAAAATTTTTGCTCGTCTTGTGAAAATCTCATCTTTTGAGGTGCTCATCTTGCGAGGTTCCACTGTATACCTACTGGAGTTAAGTATCATTGAATACAGCAGAACATACTCCTGCCTAGATATGTGTATGTTTGCACTTTTGTACACTCATATCTTCTGTTATTCAGTTTTATCTGAAGCCGAGTGCACTGTAGCACTTTCATCCATGGAGAGTTTTTTTCATAGACAATTTCAATGCAGCATTTAATTAACACAAAGTGGGGAACTTGTCCCCGCATCCTTAAAGCACATCTCCTAGCAGTCTCAATCTTCAAAATCATTTGGTGATGATACAGCAAGTTATGCTGAACACCATCTGGAGGGCCGTAGGATCTCTA
Source organism: Acrochordus granulatus (assembly GCA_032468055.1). NCBI lineage: Eukaryota > Metazoa > Chordata > Lepidosauria > Squamata > Acrochordidae > Acrochordus > Acrochordus granulatus. The sequence goes on along the minus strand of JANHZU010004033.1, from coordinate 4,691 downwards.
TCCCTGTCTTAATGTTTACTGTCATTGATTTCCAGTTATTTAATGTCCATTTTTATGTCAAGCAAAAATGTTCAGCTTGTCCTCTCTTCTCCTGCAAAGACAGCTACTTCTACCAACTATTATTATTATATAGCACACAAAGGATTAACTCAGTCAGCAGCTTATCTCAGTCAAGCATGTGTCTACTCAGCAGAATTTACTAGCTCAGCTTTCCAATTCAAAAGAAAAATTACACTGTTCTTTACCTTTGATCTGCAGATCACAGACCAAAACCAGCCTAAATCAAGTGATTCGGGTCTTATTTAAGATGCTACAAGTTTATAGCAACAGTGGATTACTTAAAGAAAGAATTGGGAATATAATGATTTTTTGTCAATCACTGAACCTACATTTTTTAATATATTGGCTTTTTACATTTTTTAAGGTATCTTCACAATAACAGTTGTCAACAGTACTGTTTGTCTTTCTAGATATCTCCTCAAAATTTATTTTGATCTGATTTATATGTTTCAGTTATTAAATTATTCTACAACAACCATTGTAAGCATGAATTCTTGGTATTGCCATTTTCATATACAATTTTGGAAATGTTGGAATGGACAAAGGACAAGATCTTAAGATACTTGATTGCTTCAAATTATAGACATGCAGTACAAGTCATGGTAATGTGAATAATGCATCAGTCACTAAGTGACATAAATTACATAATTGATATTGTTTGCCAGCTGATGTTAGGATGCATGTAATGTCACTGGCTCCCCTTGTTGAATGTTATGCCCAGGGTTAATCGAGTATGCCTCAGAATCCATTGATCTTCTAGATGTTGCTCAGTCTTAATTTTCAGGTATTTTTACCAGCATGAATCAAGCTGAGAGAAACTGTATGTCAGAAGCTTCTGGAGGGCATTTATTACCTAACATCTATTAGAGTAGGGGTCCCCAAATTCTTCAGCTCAATCCCTGTATAAAGTTTCAGATCATTCTTTGTTCCACTAATATTTGATATATGATAATTTAATAAATGACACAACCATTAGTACTATGAATAATAATCCTGCTAATATCTTTAATGCTATCACACAGCATCTGCCTATCATAGGTCCTAAGGAGGGACTTTATTGATGGATAAAAATGTCAAATCTAGTATAAATATCTGGCTGAGTCTGCAATTAATAATAAGTATAATAATTCCTGCAAATAGAACTGTGGCAAAAGAATGCAAATATAGTATTAATAGTAAGAGGCTCCCTTGGTTACAACTGAACAATAAACAACTGAAGCAATACTTGAACGTTACTGGCATTGGCAAAATCACCGTCACTCAATTGCAAAAGGCAGTTTTACTTGGAAAAGCTTACATACAATTGAAACAATATCTTTAATGTCATCAAACAACAATATCTGCCTGTCCCAGGTCCTTGCAAAGGTGAATAAATGTCTACTTTATTCACTTTTAAGTGAATAAAAATGTCAAATTCAGTATAAATATCTTGCTGGCAATGCAATACTGTTTCTGACTACTCTTGCTGGCAGCTAACCATCCAAGTTTGGCTAACAGTGTGTTGCCAGTTCAGGACTAGAGATTGCCATGAATTTCTACAGAGATTTCAAAAGTTTAATTTACACCAATGTATATTCTATCATTTATCAATCATATATTGACCAGCAGATGTGTGCTGCAGGGAGGTACCATGAGCAGGCACTACAGAGGGTAAGGGGTGTGCTGATGCCACAGGTGCAGGAAAGTGCTAGGGAAGGCAGAAAGACTCTTAAGGGTTGTAGTGGGTGCTATGGAGTGTGGATGGGCAGTGAGATGCTGCAGGGGCCATACTATGGAGTATGAGTGGCTGGTGAGGTATGGATTCCTGGGATGTCATACTCTGTAGTGTAGAAAAATAAACAGAAGAGATTTATAGAAGTAACTTGCAGCCTTACCTGTTAGCTTCCCCATTGGTTTTGTTTGTGAACAGCCTTTTTGCTTGTGAAGGCTACTAATGGATACCATGTGACCTTGGCTCACTGTGATATCTTACTCTCACTGTAATCCAGGGATTTGAACACCCAGATTGCAATCCTACAGTTGTGGGGATGCTGCAATGGGAGAATGGCATGGGTCAGTCATGAATCCCTCTTTTTCAATGCCATATAATTTTGCATGGTTGCTGAACAAGTGGTCATAACTTAAGGAGTACCTTTACTGTTCTCTTTTGCCCCAGCCATTTACTGATCCCTTGGGTAATCCCAACAATCTTTGGGGATCAAGACTGACATTTGGGCAAACTTAATTTAGAGAGTATTCATATCTATTAAGAGGGATCCCATATCTTCTTAAATGAGTTGCAAGTAAATAAACTTTTACTTGCACGATATGTAGAGTTTTCCATGTCTTCTATATGATATTATATTGCATGATTTCCATTTTATAATGCATTGTAAACCAACAAATTATGCTTTTGCTTCTGCTGATTTGCTAAGGGTTTGTGGTTTGTGTTTTCAGCAGTGGTCTTGCTGCCTTTAGTGACTATCTTATTTGACTGAAAAATGCTGAAAGATAGGAAAGTATTCCTGAAGGTTTAATTAATATAGCTAGCATATCTTTGAATAAAAAAACAGTGTGCAATAGCTTTATATTCTTTGTGCACACGTAAAAATACATTGCAATGCTAACATATTCAAGAAAATATATTTAAATACGGTCTGTATGTAAAACTTCAAGAATAAATACTGTATGTAAAATATCAAGAAAGTGATTTAATCATATATTAACTTAGAGGACTGTGAACACTTCAGAAATGATTCAGAAGTGCCTTGGAAGTCAAAGGCAATTCTTCTCTAACATTATAAATGCAGTCTATATTTTCAGGATTCCTCACAATGTGTTAAGAGTTAAATTAAGTTTAATAACTCGACTCCTTAAAGCAGGAGCATCCTTTTTCAGGTTTTGAAGCCTGAAAAAGTCAGCTTTTTATTAATATAAATTTACTCATGCCGAAGCACATGCTTATTGTTCTTGATGGTTAATCCAGGGCTGCTCTATGCATGCATACATTGTATGTATATGGGGAATTCCTGGCCCACCAGAAGCAGCAGAGGAGTCCTTCTCCGGTTCCCGTTGGCTAAGGAATTTCAGCTGGCGGGGTCTAGGAGAGGAGCCTTCTCTGCTGTGGCTCCTGCCCTGTGGAACATCTTGACCCTCGAGCTGAGGGCTGCCCCCTCCTGACGGCCTTCCGGAAGGGCCTTAAGACCTGGCTCTGCGAGATGGCCTGGGGTTCCGGGGGGGTGTCATTATCAGCATGGAGGTGGCTGATGGATTCCTAGCCACCTTCACCCCCCTTTTTATGTATGAAATCTTTTTTAGTCCACCTTGCTAGTCTGCCGGTTTTTATGTTTTAATGGTTTTTATTTTATTTTATTTTTTAACTATTTTTAATTGTTGTTTTAATGTTGTTAGCCACTGAAAGTCTTCGGATTTCAGCGGCATATATATATATAAAAAAATACATTGAAACACACAAGATTTTAAAGTGGAAATGGGAAACTCTAACCCTTTCCATCCAGTGTTCAAACACATGCGTTTTTTTTTTTTGGAATTTTGCATAAAAACGGAGGAAATATCCTAACAATAGTTAATAAATATACTTAGAAGCCTGTCAATGATCAGGAATCTGTTTTATGAGAGATTACACCACTGTTTCTATGAACATTTTGTGAATCATTTTGAAGCCTTCAACTTGATCAACCCTTAAACTGTGCTACAGCTAGAAGCTCCCTTATGTATATCATTTAATTGGCACACTATAAGAAATTGTTATTATTTTAAAGGTTTTTAAATTGTTTTTAATTGATTTTATGGATTTTTTTTATTGTAAGCTGCCAAGAGTTGTTTTGAGTCAGTGGCATATAAATCTAATAAATAAACAAAAAGCAAACAAACTTCACTGGTGACCATAGATACAGTGTCTATACTCAATGAATTTGCTGTAAGTTAAAGTATTGCCTGATCTTTCAGTATTTATTGATACAGTTTGATTGTATCCCACATATCTCTTTCGATCACACTGAGTCAGTGTGTTTTTGCCTGTGTTTATCTGTGTGTGTGTGTGTGTATATATATATACACACACACACACTCACCAAACCAAATATTTACTGTATCCATTTTATTATATTCAACAAAACTCATTGTGGGCATTTTAGGCTAAGCAGGTTGTGTATCAGCAGTAATGATTTTATAAAGATAAAACATCCTTCTTAGAATCTAAACTAATATCTAGAACTAGATATGGTATGCCTAAAGTTATTCATTACAGTTTCCAAGATAATTTAACAAAATTCAACAAAACTTGCTGATTCAGTTTCCAATGGTTCTAGCCCAGCCAACCTGATCTAGCGGCGTAGGCATATTCTGGGTCCCTTCTCTGAAATGATGTAACTTAGTGAGATCTAGGAAACATCCCTTTTCTACCCTGGTTCCTGCCTTCTGATCTTCAGATGCTCCAAGACCTGCTGGTCTTCTGGAAATCTTGAAGACTGGCTTATCCCAAAGACACTACGGTCAGGATATTAATGGAACCCAATATGTGTGTTTTGTTTTTGTATTGTCAATCAATTTGTAAGGAGCTTCAACCATTCCTTTTAAACTGTTGGTTTCTATGTCTGCTTATATTGCATTCTATTTAATATGTTTTTCTT